>VXAA01001786.1:0-21274 GCA_013399115.1 Anseranas semipalmata | reverse complement strand
AAAAAAAAAAAAAGAGAGAATATGCTGCTTAAACATAGTGTGTATTCTTTCCTGAATAAATCTTAAAAATTGAACATATTCACATCTTAATCTTTGGAACTTTTTCTGCCCTATAGGCAATGGTTGTTTGCCATGCCTGAATAAACAAGCCATTGTATAAAGCAATTGACAGAAGACGAAAAATACCTTCCTCACTGAACAATGAATTCTTTTGCCTTTAATTAGGCCAAATCTCTTATCCATTGTCATCCACTCACACAGCTTTTTTCAGTGTGCTCCCTCATCTTCATCTGGAGTTTCTTTTGCAAATCTTTTGTTAGCAGTGATTGAGACTTTGTTCTATTACTAAGGTAGTACAAAGTGTCACTGTTGTGCATAATGGCACTCATGGAGGACACAAATGGAATTCAGTAATTTTGTAGCTGGTTGAATTTGGATTTTGAGTTCTGCCTATTAGCAAGCTTAACTTCACTGCTGTTAGCAGTGAATGAAGCAGGAATCATCTCAGATGCTTATGTTGGAATCTTGAAATGTTTGTTGTTACTTAGAAACAAATACATAATAGCAGCGTAATTGCTTCCATAATTACATGTCCAGTGTCAATACGTGCAGTTGTCTTTTATGTATCAGCCATGTATTTGTAAGATATTTTTTAATGTGTCTTGACAGAATATTTTTGCTTTTAAACACCACTTTTTAAAATTCTTAAATATAAATGTACTGTATCTTTTAAGTGCCTGATGTACCAGAGAGGGCTATCATTGAAGAAAGAGTACCAATTTCTCCTCCTAAAAAAATGCCAAGAGCACCAGCCAAAGGTATACTGAATAGAGTATTGAAATATGATCTAATTTTTTTTTTTTTTTTTTGTCGTGTATGTTCCATGTACAGTGAATAATAGTGATTTGTTTTCTAAGGAATGTTTGTCCTTTGATATAATTCTTACTTGATGATGCCTTGTGATCCTTAATGTTAGTAAGATATATGTGCTAAATTTTAAGATTCTTTTAATTGATATCTTTTTAAGCGCCTGAAGTACGCAAGACAGTTGTCCGAAAAGAAGAAGTGTATGTTGAAGTTCCTCAGGATGAAGAGGAAGAAGAAGAGGTTCCACAATATGAAGAAGTAACCAGATATGAAAAGGAAGTAATCCATTACAAGGAGGAAGTCCACCATTATGAAGAAGTTAGTCCCTATGAGGAAGAAGTTCCTCAGTATGAAGAAGTTTCTCAATATGAAGAGGAAGAAGTTGCCCATTACGAAGAAGAAGCTGCTTATTACGAAGAGGAAGTTCCTCAATATGAGGAGGAGGAGGCGGAAGTTCCCCAGTATGAAGAGGAGGCTCCCCCACCAGTTAGAGGTATATTTCAATTTTAGGATAGTGTTAGAAAAAGTGATATCTTTTCTTTCTGTTAATGTATCAAAGTTTTGTTTTAATATATTCCAGTGTGCTTTACAGCTTACTTTTTCCAAGGCATTTAATGAATAGGATATGCTGTGGAAAACATGCTGGGCTGCTACTCTTCACTACTACTTCTACAAATTTAATTGTTCCATGTCATAAATGTTCATTCCTCTTTCACATGAATTTTGTATAACCCACTAAGAAAATTTAATTTAACTTTATTTTATGCTTGTCTGAGATCAAATTTTGCTATCAGTCTCTGTCTGAAATGTTTAGAATCACTTATGAGAATTGTGGAGTCACAAACAAAATTATTTGTACCTAAAAAATAGTTAGGGTATTTGAAAATAAGTGATTTTGGAGCACAAGTCTTTTTGACTTCCTTTCAGAAATGTTTGAAATATCTATAGTAGTTGTTAATATTTTTGTTTCTGGAAGGGAATAATATATTTTGATGGAAAGCAAAGATATAAAAGTTCTATTAAATTGTATATATAAATTCTCTTACTTTTCGATGTTTTCCTTAGGAATAATGTTTACAGTGATGGTGTAAATTTTCAACATTGTTAGTACGGGATGAATATATTATTCACTACTTAGAGAGGACAACTAGGTTATTCCAAGATCTTGGTAATAAAGCTACATCTTAATATAAAGACATTGACTAACTATATCTGATTTTCCAAAATAACATAATCATCTAAGAGTACATAAAAACATATATTTTCCAGTCCTGATTCAAATCATATAGTGTTTCTTCCCCAAAAGGAAGTTCAGGATTTCTTTCGACTAACTAATAAATTTCAAAACTATATTTAACATTTTTTTGCACTAGAATTTTGATACATTGGTTAGCACATTTTTCCTAGTAAAGAAAAGGCCATGCTGCACACAGCAAAAGCAAGGTTTATCCTGAACAGGAAGACTAGGGTTGGCTAAAATTTCCTTGACTTTATCCTAGCAGTTAAGTTTAATCCATATGTGCTTCAATCTTTCTTCAGTGTGCTCAGAACAAATGATTACTCTCCTATCATCATAAAACTTGTATGGATATTTTGCCATTTTGTAGCACAAAAACTGTTAAGATACATTTTAGTTGAAATCTTTGCCACATGACAGTTAAAGGGAAAATTTCTGCTTATTTCAGCAGTCAGGATTTTTTTTTTTTTTTTAATGAAGTAAACCACTCATATACAATGTCACTACCCAACAAATTGTGGTATAAACTGCTGGGTACTTGTAATGTGTCCATAGTTCTGTGTTAGAGTTAAATTAATTGGCAAACTTGATCTGTTTGATTTTATACGTAGAGAGCACTTGGACAAATCTGAAGAATAAAATGTAATCAGCAATATATTCAATATATATACAAAATTGGCTTATTCAACATGATCAAATGTTACCTATTGCACACCTGAGATGTATTAGGATCATAGCTCTGGGGAATAAGGAGAAAAATAATTAAACCTAAAAAAAGTATTAAACCTAAAAAAAGTATTTAATGCAGCAATTAAAGCAGATGTTTATTACAATGTTTATTTTCATCCACTGTTAGCATTTTAATTTGCTCCAAAAATGGGAGGAAAAAATTAAATTTGTATTTTAGCAAGTTTCCCCACCATGACGCTTCTTAATCTTCTTTAACAGACTTTCTAAAAAGTCACACACTGTCTTGCTCTGTCTTTGGATCAGCAAATAAACCCTTGAAGTTAAAACCATTTTTCTTGCTGGCATCAGTGGCTGAGCAGGAAGAATGGGCTTAATAGCAGTGAATATAACCTGTTTACTGTTTTATTTTGTCTTAGTGCTCAAACCATTTTTAATTGTAGCTGTATGTTTTGAGTATGCATTTGTGCTAGGGGTGCTTGCACTTTATGTTCCTGTTGTTTTAGAAGTAAATACCTAAGATATTAATGGTATCTTTCAAGTGCCTGAGGAGCCCAAGAAGCCTGTTCCAGAGGAAAAAATACCAATTCTGAAGAAAAAAGAAGCTCCTCCAGCAAAAGGTATATAAAGTATTGATGTTAGCAGATGTTCTCCGAATATGTGATTCACACTATGTCTGAGATGCTTTACCTGGGCATTACTTTTTCTGTTCTTTTTGGAGGGGGCTCTGCATTTGAAATGTTTGTGCTGCTGTCTTGTTTGTTTCATCTCTGTTTTGAATAGTTTGTGGATTATGTTTTAACCAAAATAATGTTTTTGAAGTGTCTGAGGTGCCAAAGAAACCTGTACCTGAAAAGAAAGTCCAAGTGCCAAAGAAAAAGGAAGCTCCCACAGCTAAAGGTATAGCAACTTGTAATTAGCTGTGATCAGAAAGGTCTTCTAGACTTTATTTATCTTCTCACTTGTGTTAAACAATATGATAGCAAAGGATTATTGCTCTTAAGAATTATATTTCTATGTCTTTGTGTTAAATTGTTTAGTGTCACTAGCTTTTATGTAATGGTATTTTAGCTGCTTATTCCAAGCTCATTTTACAATAATATCTTTAAAGTTCCTGAAGTATCAAAGAAATCTGTGCAAGAAGAGAGGGTTCCTGTTCTTGTAAAGAAAAAGGAGGTTCCACCAGATGTTCTACCAGCTAAAGGTATATCAGCTCTTGACCAAATGTTTAAAAAAAAAAAAAGTTCTTTGTTCACTTTTCCTCTTTAATGTAATGTGAAGAGCCTATGCTTGCCAGTTCATTTCATCATTCCATTTTATTGATTCATGCTATTCATACTGATTCATTCCATTTTTATTGATTCTTTACACTATGGTTCAGAAATGAAATTCTTAAACTGCAATTATATTTTTAAAGTGCCTGAAGTACCAAAGAAACCTGTGCCAGAAGAGAAGGTACTTATACCAGTACCTAAAAAAGTGGAAGAGCCTCCACCAGCCAAAGGTATACCAGTTTCTGATTCAACCAAGTAATTCTAATTTTGTTTCTTTGGCTTTAGAAGACTGGAAGTATCAAACCCATTCCTCTTCCTAGTGTTTGTTACTAACCACTCACTGACCTATGTGTGAGCATGACAGTGTATTGTGACTCTATTATGAATGTTTCTGTTAGTCATGGGTGTTACATTTATTCTACACTTTGTCTCTCACTTTGTACATATTGTCTCTCTTTTTTTGGAGAGGAACAAAAGATAACAGGTATTTACATATCTAAATTATTTAAAAGGACTTGCTGTTTCAAAAACAGCTGCTATGAAAGATAAACAATATACCTAAACAGCCAGACTTCCCCCCAGCCTTACTACTTCAACTTGTAATGTGGTAGTCTGCATGTTTGTAAGTTTACATCTGTGCATAATTCTGTGGATAAATTACATATTTTTAAACCAATATTATCCTTCATACACAATTAAATTTACTGTATTTGTGTAGTTACCTTAATGTCAGTTACACAGTTATTGTTTTATATTATGCTGAAAATTAATTTCTTAAACAAAAATGTCTTTAAAGTGCCTGAAGTGCTCAAGAAAGTTCCAGAAAAGAAAGTACCTGTCCCTGTACATAAAAAGCCAGAACCTCCACCAGCCAAAGGTATCTCTTCTTCTTTAGTGAACCTGTGGACAATGTTTCTTCTTGTTTCTGTATGTTTGTTATTAGAATTTAACTGAAGTATCATAGCAGCTTGTGACAAATGTACTTGCTAATTTATACTCTTCAGCTTCTGTGTGAGTCATCTCTCTGCTTCTGATGTTGTATTTAAGCTTCTTACAATTAAATACTATCTTTGAAGTGACAGAAATACCAAGACCTCCCCCTGAAGAGGTACCTGTTTTTGTTCCTGAGGAAGAGGAAGAAGAGGAAGCTATTCCAGAGATACCAGCAAAAGGTACAGCATTCCTTCCTGAAAATTACCAGAGAGCACTGTCCAGTTCATTAAAAGACCTTCATCTCTATTGGTTGTTTTAAGATGGATGTAAACCTTAATTATCCTTTTGAAGGGAGTTTTCTTCATCTTAAGTGTCTTTGTGATCGTGTTCCATGTTTTTAGTAGTTTTGATGCTCTAAATGTAATTGAAAATTTCTTACCAAAACAATATCTTTAAAGTGCCAGAGGTGCCCAAGAGAGCTGTCCCAGAAGAAAAAGTACATGTTGCAGTTCCTAAACTAAAGAAAATTCCTCCAGCTAAAGGTATTTGAATTTGCAGTGTGTGCAGATAATTCCTCTTCCTTATATGTTCATATTTCAGTGGAATCTCATTTTAAAAATCTATTTATATTGATGTAAAGTCAGATCCTTGGTTATAGCGCACTGCTGCTCCCCAGCGAGCAGTGCTAGATCTCAGGTAGGGCTTGATTGTTTACTTTGTTTTGTTTTGTTGATTTTGTTTTGTTTGTTTTGACTTCAGTGGGCTGAGAATCTGGCCCTGAATGATTTGCTTGTTTTCAATGTTAACTAAATGCCATGAATAAAAAAATCCCTTGTGATATCATTAATCAGAACTCATGTTCCCAAGGAACAATGTTTAAACAAAGTACCTGGAATAATTTCCTATGGGACTTTGTCTGGAAATTCTTCAATTCAGGGAGATAATTCTGACATGCATCTTGAGAATGTATGTTAAAATCTCAAGCCTATTAGCTAAATTTATACAAAAATAAAATCAAAGCACAAATGACTCTGTAAATAACCAGAAGATGGACCCTAAATGCAAAATTCAAAATGGAGGCAGATTGATGCAGAGGCCAACTTCAGTGCTGAGCAAAGTCTACCTAGGCACCTGAGTTTTTAGAACAAAATTGAAAAGCAAACACTGACAGGTGTTATGTTAAAAAGTAGACTAACAGTCTACAAACTCTCATTTGTAGCACATGTTGGTAATACTTATGGTTGGCAATGATGATATGTAATTAAGAATTGGGCAAAAGAGCTAATTCTCGTATAATCCTTATAAGCCAATTGAATTTTGCTATTTTCAGGGAAAGAATGAAAAATAATGAATTGTTTGCCATGTGTTTATTACTGTTGTTATTTTAAAGTTGGTGTCCTTGCGTTTTATGTTGTGTTTTTTTCTTTGGGATGTTGCACAAGTAAAGTTCTTAATATCTTTAAAGTGCCTGAGGTGACACAGAAAGTTGTGCCTGAAGAAAAGATTCCCATTTTTGTTCCTGAGAAAGAAGAAGAGGAAGCTATTCCAAGGGAAACTGAACCAGCAAAAGGTACATCATCTCTTGCAAGTTACCCAAGAGATCTTTTGAGTTGATTAAAATGCTTCTTTATTTCTTTTTCCGAGTTCTATGTAAATCTTAATGATCTTATCAGGGAGTTTTTGATCTTGTTTCATGTTTTTTAATGTTTTTGGTGCTCTGAAAGTAATTTTAAAATGTGTTTGCAAAATAATATCTTTAAAGAGCTGGAGATTCCTAAGAAACCCGTCCCAAAAGAAAAAATACCTGTACCCACTCCTGAGAAACTGGAGCTTCCTCCAGTGAAAGGTACATAAATTAATAACTAGGAACACAGTCTGTGCTGTTAGTCTCTTTCATTAGCTATATTTATTTTATTTTGTTTTGTTATTTATGTTATTTTTGTGTCCCTGCTGTCCTTCTGTATTGATGTCTTAGAATGTCTGTCAGATTCCTGGCAAAAAATAAGTTCTGAAATTATTTGACTTGCTCAAAAAGTCTGCCTATGGATATAAAAGGCCTTTTGGTTTTTATTTCAATTTCTTTTTTAAACACTTTAAATATATTCTGCAAATCAGTTCTTATTTCTTTATGTATGTATATGTTTTCTGTGTCTTTCTAATATTACTGGTAGATGACATTCTAAAAAGAAAATAATATCTTTAAAGTGCCTGAGATGTCTAAGAAACCTGTTTCTGAAGAGAAAGTACCTGTTCCTAAAAAGGTGCCAGCTCCACCAGCCAAAGGTATTTCAGTTTGTAAATGCTGTGTCATTAATAGTTAACATTCTTCATACAAGTTGAGCTTAGTCCAAGACTTTTTAAGTATGTCTGTCTCGCGTTGTATTTGTCACTACACTGTTTGTATGTTTCTGTTCTGCTGTTAGTAAGCTTCTGGGTTTGTGTCTATTTAAAAACTGTGCAACAAGAACACTGAAGTCAGATCATATCTTTAAAGTACCCAAGGTGCCTAAGAAAGTTGTTCCTGAAAAGAAGGTACCTGTTGCCCCCCCTGAAAAAGTGGAAGTTCCTGCTGAAAAAGGTACATGTGCTCCAGACTGTTATTAATATACATGCTAAAAATACTTTTGACCTTCTTCCTTCTAACTTTTGTCTTTGTTATATGAGATTTCTGCTCTAATTTATGTTAAAACTCTTCAGTATCAATGTTTGCATTGTAACACCACAAAGCCGTTTAGTGTTTGTTTTTGTTTTTTGCTTATACCCCTTTAAGTTTTTCTTTGTAATTGCTAAAAGAAAACCATATCTTTAAAGTCTCTGAAGTGCATAAAAGAGCTGTTGCGGAAGAGGAAGTACCAGCTGTTGTCCCCAAACCCAAAGAACCACCACTGAGTAAAGGTACAGATATATTTCTTCCTCTGAAAGATTTTTTTCCTCTTCCTTCCTAAAATCTTTTAGAATATTTATACTGTTTCAGGAGCATATTCTTATATTTTGAAGTAACTTATGCTTGTGGTTATCATGCACATTTTCTGTTCTGTGTGGATGGTCTTGAACAACTGTAAATAATATTAAATAATTGTAAAGGTAGTAACAATAATGCTGTCTCTAAAGTGCCTGAAATATCCAAGAAACTCATCCGGAAAGAGAAACTCCCTGCTTCTGCTCCTGTAGTGGAGAAGTATGAATATACATATGAGGAGTATGAGAAGTATGAGACATATGAAAGTATTGAAGAGTTTGAGAATGTTCAGGAAAGTGAAGAAATTGAAGCATATGAGGAACCTGAAGAACCTGAGAGATATAAGGAGATTCAGGAACAGGAGTATGAAGAGGAAGCTGAGGAGAAGGAAGATATCTATGAGAAGTATGAGTTTAAGGAGAAGGAAGAAATCTATGAGAAACATGAGGAGGTTTACGAGGAGACTTACGAAATCCCACCAGCTATAGGTACATCATGTCATGATTTCTTTATTCTTTTCACTGTTGAGTTTCCAGCTACTGCTTAAGCCTCCTCCTTTGTATTTTTCCCCATCAGTACACCTATGTGTGTCTGCTGCTGGTGATGATGTATCCATTCAAAGGTTTTTTTTCTCTCCTACTCCTTCCTAAGGAATTCTTCCCCTCAGAGTGGAATGGAAGGATTCCCCATCTGACTGCCCAAGACAGAGCTAGTGTAGATATGACACAAGCAAAGTAAATTATAATTTTCTGATGCAGTTCAGCTTCAGTCTGGATTCAACACTTTTATGTGTCAATATGTGTTTCTTTTGCCCAGTTTAGCCTCAATGAGTTACAGAGATGTTAAAATCCAAGTAGGGCCTTCCTTCTTATCATTTATATGTATGATTATAGGATCATAGGATCCCTCATGCCGAACAGAAATTGCATCCAAAATGTACCAGAAAGATGTACACTGAGATTTCTTAGCTTTCATTGCTCAAGATCTGAGTCAAATGGCTGTTCTCTTGTCTCTGCATAAATGAGATGGCTTTTCTAAAATGAGTGTTTGCCTTGCTTGCTGTCTTTGTATGTGTTGTAATTCCTCATAAATAACTTAAAATCCCTAATGAAATATTTCTTTAAGTGCCTGAGGTGCCTAAAAGACCTCTGACAGAAGAAAAAGTACCTGTTCCTGTTCCTAAAAAAGAAGTTCCTCCAGCTAAAGGTACATGAACTTAAGATAAATTTGAAAACACAGCGCTCTGTCTACTCAGAATCTCCAAATCCAGTAATTTACCTATTCTGATTTGACTACTAGACCCTTAACTTTCTTTCCCAATACAGTCAAAGACTGGGATTAAGATACTAAAAACATAAATAAATTCTTTAAATTCTTTAACAAATCAAAACTTAGACAAATTATTTTCACACTGAGGGTAAAGGAATTGCGAGGAGAACCTCCAAGACTTAATTTTTGCCATCAGAATATCAATGACATTTTTTATCTAATCATTGAAAACAAGTAGATGTATAAATTAATAAAAGTCCATTGATCTCAGTCTATGTCAGTCAAAATCTAGTTTCCCACCGAATCCCAAAAAACAAGCACTTTCTTCAATCTAATTACATGCTCGAGTAGGTATAATGTTGATATGTGTTCTCTGTATCAGTCTCTACAAAAGCTAAGTGTCATGAATAGCAATTGTCAGTGGATGTTAGCAGGGTTCCTGTACTAGTCCAGAGTTCTGTAATTTTCTGTTCGGAGCACTTAATTTGCCAGAAACTCATCTTGCACTCATTTTTTGAGTTCTTTCTCATTCAAATTAACAGAATGAAATCAGTGTGAAGGGGGTTTATTTTTGCATAATGACTTGGAGTTAATTGACAGAAAATGATAACCTTACCATACTCCCAGCTGGCATTAATTACAGCTGACAGTCCATGAAACCTGATTATTAAGGCCTATTCCACTCAATTGTTCAACAAACAAGCAGTGTGAATACGAGCAAAATAGTTGAAATGTGTGGCCTGCAAGGTCACCGCTCAATAGGAATTAGGAACAATGTATTTTGTATTTTTCTACGTTCTCTTACCCTTTGCATTGTTTGCTTTTTGTTTAACTTTTATTCTTACATAATATTAATACTGCAAAAAAAATCTTAAAAAAAACCACAACAATGTCTTTAAAGTGCCAGCGGTGCCGAAGAAACCTGTTCCAAAGGAAAAAGTACTACCTGCTGTTCCTAAAAAGGAAATGGTTCCACCAGCTAAAGGTATACTTCCTCTGCATTGTCCTCATGAATCATGAACTCTGATTTCTGTCTTTTGTCCTCATTATTTGTTGATAAATATGTGTCTGTGTTTTATGTCTTTTTCAGTGCTTTTTTCAGCTGTTCGTGATTGAGTCGTCTTTTGCCTGTTTGTGTCAAGTCATTTGTTGAAAATATGTGAGAGTTGCTTTGAAATATGTGTGCTCTGTCTTTAAGCTACATACAAAAGAAGTTCAGAAGGAAAGATATTTTTGGTCCTTCTGAAAAGGAAGCAGATTCCATCATCCAAGACTACGTCTGTCTTTCAAGAAAACATTTTTAATATGTTATTCTTATGTCTAATCATCAAAATTAACATAGATATTCTTTCAGAAAGCATTTAATCTTTTGTTGCTTCATGAATCTGTCTTGTTAGATTTGCTCTTCTTCTTTCTAACTTCTTCCCAGTGAGTTTAAAAGCCCTAAAAGTAAATAATGTCTTAAAGGGCCAGCTGTTCTCAAAAGAGCTGTTCCTGAAGAAAAGAAACCTACACATGCACCTGAAATAGAAGTTCCACCAATGAAAGGTAGAAGAACCTTTGATATAAGATTTTATGGAAAGGAAATATCTGCATTGTTTTTCTTAACTAACATCTAAAAGAATCCTAATGTTATTTAGGCCATGACAAGGGTATAATCTAGTCTCTAACTGCAGATTCAGGTCTGAATGATAAATTGAATGCCCTCAGGCAAACATTTCAGAATCACAGAATCATTTAGGTTGGAAGAGACCTCCAAGATCACCTAGTCCAACCTATGACCTAACACTACCAAGTCCTCCACTAAACCACATCACTAAGCTCTACATCTAAACATCTATGTGCTATACATGTGCTAGATGGTAAATACACTGATTTATGAACAAAAATATGCTGAGGACATATTGCTACTCACACTATCTGTACATAAAATCTTCAGTGCTTTTATTTTTGTGATGTAGTTGTAAACTTAGTTTAAAGTGAGGGTTGGAAGCAAGTATAACAGTCATGATATTTCTGGAGAAGTAATAGGGCAAGAGCTAGTAAGTTAAAACCATTAAAGCTGTTATAAGTATCAGAAGGAAAAGCATGAAGATACAGTGAGAAAAGCAAATGACTTCTGCTCTTTGAGAGCAGAAACAATACATTTTCTACATAAATCATTGTTCTAAGACTGTATAATATTTCTTTCATCAAAATGCATGGTATTTGAGCCCTCAAAGGAACTTAGTTTTCTGGGTTTATTTCTGTTTGGGATGTTAAAAGTTGAAAATTATTTTGAGGTTACTAAAAGAAGGCTAATATCTTTTCAAGTTCCTGAGATTCATAAGAGTTCTGTCCTTGAAGATAAAGTACCCACCTTTATTCTTGGAGGAGACGAGCCTACTTTGTATGAAGGTATATCAGTGAAATATCTACCAAGCAGTAAACTGCAGAGAATATATCAATTCATGTTCTAGGCTGTTTTGTAAAACATGGATCATTTTCAAATATTTTTTTTTTAATCACTTAAAAGTAATTTCCATGCATGTCTTTGAGGCTCTCTAACCCCAACATTTAGTTATAATTTAACATTTTTAGATGTTATTTTCTCTTGTTAAAGAAACATGGGAGAGAAACTAAATTTCTGATCCAGGAAAACACTTCAGCTGTATTAGAACAAAAAAAAAAAAAAGTGGACTGAAGTAGATGCTGGCTTAAGAGCCATCCTGAATATGAGTTAATTAATTTTTGAACTGCGATATAGGTAGTTAACTCTAGATGAGGAGATGGGAAACTCAATTCAAATACAATGCTGTATGTAACACAGGAACTAAGTAACTAGAAAATAAAATTAAATATTTTTGTAAATTTGTATTTTACTAATTGGGAATGATTACTTCTAGCAATAGTAGGTAAATGATCAGGCTGAAATGAGATATTTAAGTAATTTATGTTCAAACAGCTATTTGTCCATATACATGTCTGTGCATTATAAATTGTCTTTCTAATTTTGTCCTGTAAATAATATTAAAATCTGTAAAATAAACTAATATCTTTAAAGAGCCTGAAGTTCATGAAGATCTTCCAACAGAAGAAAAACTCCCTGTTATTATTCCTTGTAAACCAGAAGCTTCAACAGCTAAAGGTACACCATATTCAACTAATATATAAAGCGACATGTGCCCTGCAAATCATTGTCATCATTCCATCTGTGCTCCAGTCAGTTATTTAATGCATTCATTCTAATGTTTCCTTAGATACTATGTGTTTGTCATTGCTTCTTTGTTTTGTTACTTACATTTTGTTATATGATGATGTTCTTAAAAAATGTAATATCTTTGAAGCACCTGCAGTGACAAAGAAAACTGTCCCACTTAAGAAAGTACCTGCTGCTGTGCCTAAAGAAGAAGCTCTTCCACCTAAAGGTATATAATCTCCAAATGGATTTTTTTCTAGTCTCTTTCAAAATGGAGGTACCAAGTGAGAAGCCCATCATGCTTGTTTTTCCTGAACAGCATTACAAAGTGCTATATATACACTGTTTTCTTCCATTTGATCCCTTATTGTAAGAGTAATTTATCATTTTATCTGCAGAAGAGAGCATGCATACAGGTAGATCAGAGATTGAAGACATAGAATCATTTTGCAAACACAAAGAAATCAAAATATTTCAGCATCTGTTAAAGTATGTTAAAGTAATGAGCAATTGCTAAGACAATAATTCATCATTCAGGAAAAAAAATCAATGAACATTCTCTGTAAATTCTTATTTTTGTCTTGTGTCAAGGGCTGCTCAAGCAGATTGATACATTTTGCATCAAGAATTTAAAATTCAAACAGGCAAAATTATACAACAACTCCCCTCCACCCTCACCCCCCAAGAAAAAAAAAAAAAACTAGTAGACAGGTAATTCATTGCAGGTCCAGAGCTTATATTTTTTGACTTCTTGTCATTTTCCATTTCCCAAACTACATTCTTTGTTGATATTTAAAAATATATATATGCATAGTTGTGACAAAGCTTGTTCCCAGAAGCACTCTCTCCAGTCATGTCAGGGATTCTGGTAAAGATTAGGTTAAGACTTCAATTCAGAAAAAAATTGCAAGACCCCTAGAATATTTTTATAGAAACATAGTTTTGAAAAAAAAATAAAATTCCAGTGCTGAAAAACTTTGACAAAATATTTGATTAAATTCACTGGAGTTTTGCTTTGCTTTTTTAGGTAATTTTGAAATTTCAAAGAAATAAAAACCTTTAAATTGCCAAAATTCCTAAAGATTGTTTGATAACAACAACAACAAAAAATCTATTATCTTTTCAGAGAAGAGCAAATTCAGACCTGTGAGTGTTATGAGTTACAAAAATATATAAACTTAAATTGCTGAGTTGTATTCACAGCTTAATACCATGTATTTTAATATTGTTCTAGTAGCATTTTTTATTGTGTTAGAAAACTTTACTACTTATTTCCTAGTGCAAAATTGTAAAATAAACCAATATTTTTAAGTTCCTGAAGTACCAAAGAAAGCTGTCCACAAAGAAAAAATATCTCCTGCTCTACCAAAAGAAGCTTCGCACCTTAAAGGTACACGACATTTTGAGGGGGGTTTGAAGAATAAAAGATGTGTTTTCAAGTATATATCTTTAATAATTTTGAGAATATTCTATTAGAATATTCTAGTTAGCAGCCACAGTATAAAATTAATTTAAATATATATATATTACCTGGAGTTGTTCTTGAGGGGGGAAAAAAAAATGTTTCTTTAGCTTCATGGGCAAATGAAGCAAGGGACCCTGCTACATGAGATCAGTCCAAGGAAAGTAATAATTAAAAAAAAAACCAACAGGCAAATTGAAAAAGTCATAGAGTATAGTTAGAGAGGTCCATCTCTCAGCACTCAAGGAAGTAGCTCAGTTTAGGACATAACACACATCCTTCTTCTGGCAACCTGCAGAGGTCAGATCATGGTAGTATATTATAGTAATATATATGCAAGGTTTTTTCTTCCCTCATTTGAAACAAGCCTAAATTTGAGGGTAGATATAAAATAGACCTGTGTATCTTAAGATGAGCTTGAATATTTGATTTTCTTTGTTCTTTGTCTTCCATATTGTTGTTGTCTGGAGATATTATTCTAAGTTAATTTAAATATTTAAACTAATATCTTTCAAGTACATGAAGTTTATGAGGAAATGTACATAGAAGAAGAAATTTCTACTGTTCATAGAAAAGAAGAGGCTCCACCATCTAGAGGTACATGATCTTCTTCAACATCTTTCCTGCAATTTGCAAAGTAATGACCTCCAAGAAAATTAAATTATTCATATTCATAGTTTAGGTCTTGTTCAATATACTTAATATTTGTGTTTATTCTTTTTGTTCCTTACATGTCAAACTTATTTTTCTGTATGCCTTGTCTTTCTGTTCTATATAAATTCTTAAAATGAACTAATATCTTTAAAGTGTCTACAGTAGTTCAGAAAGTTGCTCCAGAAGAAAAAGTGCCTCTTGCTGTGCCTAAAAAAACAGAACCTACTCCTATGTCTAAAAGGCCAGAATCTCCACCATCTAAAGGTACTTTAATAGCCCAATAAACCTGAGGTCTTGTCTTCTTTTGCTGATAATATATTTTGTGTTTCTTACACAGCTACTCATTTAGTAGTTTATAATCCACTTGTGTAAGACTTGTGACATTTATGTTGTATATGTCCATTTTCCTGTTTCTCTACTAGTCTTATTTATTTGTATGTGTACTTTAAATCATAAAATTAAAATCAGTACATATCTTTAAAGTGCCTGAAGTGCCCACAAAAGCTATCCATGAAGAGAAACCTGTCCCTCTGCCTAAAAAGCCAGAAGCTCCACCAGCCAAAGGTATAGGTCAACATATCCTTTCTTTCTGCTTCAAGTTTCTTCTGTCTCATGTTTTGTTGTTGTCAAATTGTAAAAAATTAGTTGAGTTTGGCTATTTCTTCTACCCAAGAACAATCCATTGCAATGGCATTGAAATTATATCAGAAGCTAGTCAAAAGGACTAAAAGTAATAAGGAAAACTGTAGCTGTTTACAAAATAATCATTTTCACTTCATAGGTGTTAATAGATACCATAAACAGCCTTAGAAATTCCATAATAATTGAGCAAGAAATATATACACTTCCTCTTTCACATTGCTCATGTTAAACTTATGGGTCAAGTGATTTAAGTTTAAATAGAAATAGTATTAGGCACAGAAAACAGTTGTTATAATTCATTCAGGTGTTTTGGAAGCCTGTCTGAACAAGCACTTTATGTCGTATGTCACCAGCGGATGACAGATTCCCAGCAAAGTCACTTCAAACTGTTCTTTGCTGGAGGGGTAGAACCACCGAGACTTTTTTGAACATGTAACTGTTGTCAGACTGTCCTTTCACATCTACTTGTTTTGTCTTACTTCTCTGTGTTGCATGTTTTATTTCTCTAATTCTTAAAAGTACATATCTTTAAAATGTCCAAGCTACCTAAGGAATCTGTGTCAGAAGAGAAAGTACCTTTTGCTGTACTTAAAAAGACAGGAGTACCACCTAATGGTTATATGTCAACAATGGTGACACTCTTGAGGAGATTTCTCTTTCTCTTGGGCAGAAGGGTTTACCTTAAAATAAAAAAATTACTCTTTATTTCTTATTTATAAAAACTCCTAGTAATATGTAGTAGTATACAACATTTTCTGCATTGCACATCTCTTTTCATATCTGATCTTTTGCATCTTTCTGATATTCTTCTTGTGACGCTCTTTCTTCTTAATATTACAGATCTTTAAATGCCTTAAATATAACAAAAATAAATACTGTTTTCTTTAAAGTGCCAGAGGTGCCCAAGAAAATTCCAGAAGAGAAAGTACCCGTTACCGTGGCTAAAAAACTGGAACCAGCACCTGCCAAAGGTATGTTTCATTGCATACAACTAAAATTTGGAAGAGAATAAAAACTCTACCTTCATTTTGTGAATTAGTTTTTGATTATGTTGTACTACTATACTTATTTTCTGTGGCCACAGTTCTACATATGCTACTGTTTTGAAAACTCTCTTTTTTGAGTGATAGCTGTAATTAGTGCAGTGAGTTAGAAATATTCGTGTAACTGGGCAGAGATGAGCCTGATCCTTGAGGACCACAGCAGAAATCTTAAAGGGAAAATAGTGCTTCTGTGATCTGAAATACTCTTGATGGACAGTAAAAAATTAACTCCAAAGGAGTGTTTAAGAATCTCAAAGTACACAGTGATGCAGATGTCTAACACAGGGGAAAACACTCCATGAAGAAATGAAAAATTTATACAGAGATGAAATAATCATGCCTAGAAGAATGTGAGAAGGAATGCAGAATGGACAATGGTAGCCTTCAGTCAAATGCAGATCGGGGAGGTGGTTGACTCAAATGGAAAAATAATTTAATGTAGAGGGATCCGTTTGAGTCAATCACCTCCCCGATCTGCATTTGACTAAGGCTCCAAAAGGCTCTGAGGTATTACCTCAGACTTTACAGGGGACATAAAGGAATGTTAAGTCAATAAACGTGTGAGATCAATGGCTCCATTAATTTGCAGTTTCTACTCTAAAGCTTTGAACATACCTGTAAAATCCTATATAATGACTGAAAATAATCTTTTTCCTCAAAGAGCCTGAAGTACCCAAGGAAGTAGTTGTAGAAGAGAAAATCAAAGTTCCTGTACCTAAAAAGCCAGAAGTACCACCAGCTAAAGGTACTTGCGATTAACAAAACCGTGGCAATAAGTTGTTTTCCTTCACTGATAAGATCTTTTTGATAGTATTTTCCTATCTTTTCTACCTCATAAACTGTGATTTATATATTTCATTTTGGGGAGCAGCCTCTTTTCCCCTCGATACTCTTAAATTACTGTCAATCTTGATTGAGAGCAAAAAGCCTATCTGGTAAAGGATATCACCTCTAATTGATGCCACCTGGTGTCCTTTTGTTTGTTTCTTTTTCTAATTTATTGCTATTTAAATTTCTTTAATTCTTAGTATTAACATAAGTATTAATTTTAAAGTGCATGAAGTGCCCAAGAAAGTGCCAGATGAGAAAATACCAGTTGTGGAGCCTAAAAAACCAGAAGTTCCGCCAGCTAAAGGTATTTGTCATTATGGAAAAAATAAAATAAAATAAAATAAAATAAAATAACAGAATGGAAAATATCCCCCTTTATTGTTTTAACACTTTAGAAGACAATACCCAAGACCTCTGTGGGGATCTGGTTCTGTTGTCTGAGGTTTTTCAAGTGAACAAATGTGTTGTTTTTCAATGTGGAAAAAAATAATCTTGGTAATTGGTGTCCTCACTAATACTGTTCTGGTGTTGTGCTTTAATGCTGTTTATGAAATTCTTATAGTAAAAGTTATTAATATTTTTCAAGTGCCTGAAGTACCAAAGAAAGTGGTCCCAGAAGAGGTTTCAGTCAAAGTACCAAAGAAGCCAGAACCTCCACCAACTAAAGGTAACTGCTGTACATGATGAATGAAAGAAAAGCCCTTTGTCATCTAGTGTTATTTTAATAAATTGGTTATTTTCTTCTATTATAAATATTCTATAATTTTCTGTTGTTGTTTAAGTTGTAGTTTTTATATGTGTAAGAGAGAGCAACAGAGAAGCTAACTTATATTTACATCTAAAACCACTGATGTTTTTGATGTCCCTGAGTTTTACTTTTTATGTCTGAAGTTCTAAAGACACTGTGTTTGAATTTCATACAAATAACATAAATTAATTTATTTAAAGTGCCTGAAATTCCCAAGAAAGTGGTTTCAGAAGAAAAAGTACACGTTGAAGTTCCTAAAAAAGCAGAACCTCCACCACCTAAAGGTACATATTCAGTACTGATAAAATCACACAGAAATTTTAATTGGTTTATCTGAATATTATCTTTTTTAAGTCTGTGTTATCCTCTTTGTTATATTCTAATATTTGTAAGTGTTACAGTTTGTGTTGTCTTCTTCCCTTGTGCATAAGTCTCATTAAGCAACAACGGCTATTACTGGTGCACATCAAGCAATATTAAAAACACATCGACTATTTATAAGGGGTATTTTTTTCTGATGTTGTTAGATAATTTTCTCCTTGGAGCTATTGTGCCCTTTTTAATTCCAATTCTTCAAATTCCTGAAAGTAAAACAAATAAATATTTTTAAAGAACCTGAGGTGCCGAAGAAGCTTGTTCCAGAGAAGAAATTACCTGTTCCTAAAATACCAGAACCTGAGATTTTGCCTAAAGAACCAGAACCTGTGGTTGTCCCAGAACCAGAGGCTGTACCTGAAGAACCAAAACCTCTACCAGAGAAAGGTAAATCTCAACATTAATAAAATAATAAGAGCAATATTTTTCCTCTTTTCTTTAACACTGTAATTTTCCAGGGTTTCTGTTTTCTGAGATTCCAAATTGTATTTGTTCCATGTATCTGCATATCTGTGTGAAACACGCATACATGGGTCTTTTTGAAGAATAGTGACAAATTCTGGATGTCTGAATTACCTGCATTTTTTACTTCAATTCTTCTTACTATTTTGGATTATTCTTACCATTCTACTTACTACATGTTTTCGTTCATTAAAACAATCATAACTAATATCTTTAAAGTTATAGTAGTAGAAGAAGAGAAACTATCCATTCTAGTAGCTAAGAGCAGAACATATTGATATCCTTGAAATATCAGAAGCTTCACCAAGAAAAGCTAGATGCCATCACTGATAATTCTTGAGTCTTCAGCTTATTACCTGCAATATTATTAATATCTTTTGTCCTGTCCACTTTGTTTATAAATGTTGTGAATTCTACTTGCAGCTTAAGTTATGCTATCAGTGCATGTGTACGCTTGCACATGGGGGCATGAGGTGTGTATGCGTGTGTATTTGAAGGAAGAAAAGCCAAAATGTGGTATATCCGTCCTTAAAAAAGGCTAACATAAATGCTTGATACCTCATATGTTTTTAATGTTTTCATTACAATTGTGTTTTTATGTTTTATCATTTGCTTAAAGTTGGTATGTGTGTCTGAGCAATTGTTAAATTTGGAACTAATATCTTTTATGTACATGAAGTGGTCAAGACAACTGTCCCAGAAAAGAAAGTACCTGCTGCAGTCTCCCGAAAACCAAAGGCCATTGCAGGACCCCCCCAGCCAAAGCCCTTTGTGGCACCTCAAGAACCAGAACCTGTGACAGTGGCCCAAAAAACAGTGCCTGCTGTGTCACCTGAGGTTACAGAGCCTGTTGTGGCACCCCAAAAAACAGAGGGTGTTGTAGCATCTGAGGAGCCTGAGAGTGTCTTGGCACACCAAAAAGCAGAACCTCTTGTGGCACCTGAGGAAACAAAGCCAGTTGTGGCAACCCAAAAAACAGAGCGTGTTGTGGTGCCTGAGAAACCAGAGTTTGCTGTGGTACCTGAGGAACCCAAGCCTGATGTGGCACCACCAAAGCTTAAGCATGGTATAATGCCCACAAAACAAAGGTCTGTTGTGGCAGCCCAAAAACTGAAGCCTTTCATGTCCCCTGAGGAACCTGAGCTCACCGTGGCACCTGATGAGTCAGAGGCAGTTGCAGCACCCCAAAAACCTGAGCACATTGTGGTGCCCCCCAGATCAAAACTTCTTGTGGCACCCCAAAAAACAGAGCTTATTGTGGCACCTGAAGAAATAGAGTTTGTTGCAGATTTCCAAAAATCAAAGCCTATTGCAGCCTCACAGAAATCAAAACCTGATGTGGTACATGACAAGCCAGAACCTGTCATGGTGCCTGAGGAATCAGAACCTATTTTGGTACCCCGAAAACAAGAGCATTTTATGGCACTTCGAAAACCAGAGCCTGAAGAGGCACGTGAGAAACCAGAGCCTGTTTTGGCACCTGAGGAGCCACCACTAGCCAAGGTGGCTGAAAAGCCAGAGACTATTGCCACTCATAAAAAACAAGCAGCTCCACAAGCTAAAGGTACATCTGATGAATAGGATTTCTATTTCTTCTCTCAAGTATAGTATGTTTCACTGATCATGTTAAAACTTAATATGCATAACTAAAATAATACTAATATCTTTAAAGAGCCTGTAATGCCTGAGAAGACTGTCCCAGAAGAGAAAATTCCTGTAGCTGTTCCTGAAAAAACAGAACCTCCATCTGCCAGAGGTACATACTATCATGAATACATGATAAACACACCTAATCTTCTTAAGTACTATTTTAACCTCTTTTGTTCTGTCATTTTGAATCTGGGATTTTAAATTGTTCTTGCCACAACAAATCACACTGAGCATGTATGTGACAGATTGTTAATTCAGAACATTTCTCATCCTCTATGTTTCAGTCTGTATAATTATGTTTAGCTGTATTGTAATTGTAAAATGAATTGAACTAATATCTTTGAAGTGCCTGAGATGCCTGACAGGGCTGTCCCAAAGGAGAAAGTGCCCATTGCTGTACCTAAAAAAACTGGAGCTCCACTTGCAAAAGGTACACGGCATCATAAACACCATCATAAGGATGTTTTTGTTTGTTTGTTTGTTTATTTGTGTTTTTATTTTTTTTCATGAATCTCATTTTAAATTCTGTCGTGCTTAAATTTTCTGTCATGTTTAAATATTACTGTCGTGCTCTGGCATCTAAGATGTGAGAGAGATGTACTGGATATGAATGGATATGCAGGGTTGTCAAATGAGGCATTTATTTTCTCAGAATACTCAGATGAGAGACTTTATAGTTGAAATACTCAAAACCGGTCTGCACCATAAATTGATGCAGTGCTGCACCATTTCATTTATTTTAGAAAGTCCCAGCACTGGCCAGAGGAGTACACATTTCCTCTGTCACTGGATTCCCTCCATCCAAAACACAAGATTCTTCAAGTGAAGTACCACATGCCAGTGATGATATGTAGAGCATTTAAATAATTTAAAAAATTTAAATGCATATAACATGAAACAGTGGTAAGCAGCATCTAGTATAATATCGAAATGACAAGTGAAAGGATGATGCTGACTGCCAAAAAATAGCACATAGCCAACAGTCATGAAAGCTATGCAACAG
>VXAA01001785.1:321490-374574 GCA_013399115.1 Anseranas semipalmata | reverse complement strand
TGCACAACACAATTGCTCTCCATTGGCCGACCAATGCCCAGCCAGTCTCCAGGCGATGGCAGCCCCCTTGGCCAACTCTCCCAGTTTTATTTTTGAGCATGATGCTATATGGTATGGAATATCCCTTTTGCCATTTTGGGCCAGCTGCCCTGTCTGTGTCCCGTCCCATCTCCTGGTGCAGCCCCAGTTCCCCCATTGGCAGGGCAGCACGAGGAGCAGGAAAGGCCTTGACTTAATGTAAGCACCGCTCAGTAACAACTAAAACATTGGTGTGTTATCGCCACTATTTTCATCAAAAATACAAAATATAGCACCCTGTGAGCTACTGTGAAAAAAATTAACTCTGTCTCAACCAAACTGGGACAGTGGGCTTTTGGTAATCTCTGGCACAGGAAAAAAAAAAAAAAAAAAAAGGAAATTTACGTCCATGCTTAGGTGTTGCTGGAAGCTGGGGATGAATATGGACATGTTCAGCTCAGGGACACCAGTTTTCATCCTATCAGGTCTTAAGGTGACAGGCAAGGCTGATGTCAGGCAGACACAGTGCTTATGGAGTTCTCCATAGAACAGCCAAAGCTGACACACCAGGAGAGCTGACAGGATATGTCGCACACTTACTGTTGCACTGCTGTTGAAAAAATGTTTGTGCCCACCCCAGCTACATGCTTCTCAGGTCTGCCACTATGGGCTTGTTGGCACAGATCAGGAAATGCATTGTTTTAGATTTCTGTACAGTTCATACTCTAATAATATAACAGAGACACGGTAAACCTGCCCCGTACACTCTGTGAACAGGACCTGCAAGCCCAGTGGCTGACCCTGTTGCAATGCAAGCCTGTACACAGCCAAGCCCCAAGCTTTGGCTACCAGACAGGCGCAGTAATGGTGGGTGTAGCTGAACCATCACTTCCAGAATTATCTCCCTAGCCCAGATACACTCTCTGGTGTTACCACATGGGACAGAGAAACAGTAGCAAACAAAATAAGTTCCAACTACCCATTTTGCGGTTTGAAAAGATTTTTGCAAATGTGGCTTAATTACTTGCAACAACTGATTGAAGGCCTGTTAGTAAACATCGCCTGCACATTGCTTTCTGATGAGAGCTTTATGTGTTCTTGTCTCTGCAGACTGAAGAAGTCCTGAAGATTGATGGAGGGCCATGCTATTCAAACAGCAGGCGTTGCTGAGACAGAAGCTCTTTGTGCTAGGCAGCCTTGCTATTGGAAGTCTCCTATATCTAGTTGCCAGAGTTGGGAGCTTGGATAGGTAAGTCGTTCAGTAGCTGCTCTCTTAATTGTAAATGAGCTCGGATTGACTGAGCTTTTGTTTAAAGGGTCTGATTTCTTTTCCTCTTTTCTTTTTTTTTTCTTTTTTAGTTTCTACTCATGTATAGGAAGACTGTCCACTCTAATGCGAATTTTCATTATTCTTTCCTTCCCTTTGGAGAACAGAGTAAAAAAAATAAAGTTACAGGTCATCCCTGTCAAAGTATTTCTGCCTGCCCATTTGTATTCTAAGCACATTGACACTTGTTTTCAGAGAAGAAATAAAACAACATCCAGTAAAAATGTCATTACAGTAGTTCATTTTTGTCTGTGTGCATCTGTGTGTTGACTTCTACTTTCAGTAAAACAGTTATGATGTATTTATATACCATCTTTTCTAAATTTACGAGCAAGCAATTAATGTGCTACAGTGGTAGTTAAAATTAAGTATGAGCCTGCAGAGTAGCTCGTCAAGTTTTGAATGCTATTTCACTTGAAAGATTGCTGCAGGGTTTGAGAATTTTAACTACATTAATTAGCCAGTATTTTCCAGAGTTGAAAGTGCTGAATAAATGAATTGTCTCTGCAAGTGATTTCCTGGAGAGCAGCAGAAAGTCCAGAAGAGGAAATCAAAGAGTATTTGGCACTTTTGACCAGGCTGATTTTTGACTGGTTATTGACAGTGTAACAGTGGTGTTACCTGCACTGACCGTGCTGTTTCCACCACCTTCACAATGGCCTGGGATTACTCTGGGAGGTGTTGCACAAAGACAGGATAGAAAAAGCTGTTTTGAAAGAATGGATGAAACAAGACTTCAAGATTTCCAGAAGTTGGTAGACAGTTTGTGAGTGTTCTGTTAACTATTTTCTTTTAAAAGATGGAAAATATTAGTTGAGTTCAAAACTGTGACATGACACTGTCTGAATAAACAATGCATGGAAAATTGACTGAAAACAGAGCTACCTAGAATCCACTGAGCTCCATCTAAGGTCACTAGGGGCCTTCTTCAGCTGCTTAACCCAACTTCAGAAGAAGAGGGAAACCATAATCACAGCTAGGACTAAGTACATTCCACATTAAGCACCAGGATTTATATCTTTCTTCCCCTGGTGGTCAAATCATCTCTGATGCTTCAGAAGTGAAAACTTCATTGAGTGAATCACTTCTTCAGTGATTCTGGAAATGGAAGCAGAATTCCTTATTGGTCCCTGAAACAGTATATTTTATGTTGGGAGGCATGAAATCTAATTAACCTTATGCTATTATCTACACTTGCACATCTACAGAATTTACTGATGGCCATAAAATTATCTTGCCACAACATTTGACTCATTGACCTCCTGTGGCAGTGAATTCCACAGGTTTCATATATAATGCTGCCATTGACAGTAAAAATCAGTTTAATTTTCTCGCATTACCCAAAGTGCAAAATACCACACTGCCAAAAAGAAGCCCTTTATTTGGACTTGTTATGAAAAAGAGAGAGAAAGCATGAGACACAGATGAATTAACTGGAAATGCTCCACCTCTGCACTAGGGTCCAGTCCAAACTTGAAAAAGAGAACTGGGGATTGCTCATTTAATGGTCTCAGGAATTATTTGAGTTTCCTTAGGAAATTACCAGTAGCTTATCTGATTCACTCAGTCATAAAGCCTGATAAACTGAGTACCTCCCACCAGGGAAGTCCCCTGTCCTTCAGATCCTGAGCTCATGGAGCTACTTCACTTGTAGAAATTCAAGAAAATTTTGTTCCTAGCAGTTTTGAGAAAATCTGGATCAGTCCTAAAGTTGCCTGACTCTCTTACTGGCAGTATGAGGAGCCTCCACACCCAGTTTTGATGCTCTGAATCGCTCATGCTAGAACCAGGCTTCTACTCTTTTGCCATTGGAAGCAAATTAGCAACTATTCTGGATTGGGAGAGACAGTGCAGGGAGCATCGCTACTTGTTAAGATTGCCCAGACTTATTTTAGCTGCTTTGATATTTATCAAAAATATAGTTTTCTGAGATGAATTGCTCTATGCTGGATTTTCTCAAGAAGAATATTTGTGGAGCTTTACTGTAGCAGTTTGAGAAACGGCCTGTTTTGGGAGAGCAGCTTTAATGATGCAATAAATGTCACATATTCTTTCTTTGCAAAGGACTCTGTTATTTTAATGGAAAAAATGACTCAGAGAAGCAAAAATATTAACACGGTAAATAGTTGCATCTTGGGATTCAACTACC
This sequence comes from Anseranas semipalmata, assembly GCA_013399115.1. NCBI lineage: Eukaryota > Metazoa > Chordata > Aves > Anseriformes > Anseranatidae > Anseranas > Anseranas semipalmata. The sequence goes on along the minus strand of VXAA01001785.1, from coordinate 371,080 downwards.
AAGAGCTGACAACCTGTTTAATCCTTCAATAGCCAGGATCTTTTAAAGGATATTCTTATTGTTTAGAGAGAGGAGAAGAAAGGGGAAAGAGTAAAAAAACTGAAACGTAAAGTGTTGAGGAAAGACTTTTAACAACATCTAATCTTTCCCTTAGGCTAGAGGATATCTTGAGTATTTATTTACTTTAAAGGAAACCACCCTGTTTGGCAAGCTGTTGTGTTATACTGAAGGCAGTGCTAGCTGTCTTTTTGAGGAAAAGAGATAAAATTAGTTGAGATGGGTCTGGAACTGCTGTTGTGGAATCCCTTTTGCTTGAAAACAAATAACAAATACACAGAAGGAGAGGGAATAGAACAGAGATAGCAATTGCAGCTTCTGCTTCTTAGGCTTTTAATTGCCACCTTGTTGCTGCAGAAAGACTGTCTTACCAGCCACACCACAGCCTGACCAAATTATACCACTGTCAAGCTGTTTAAGGCATTGCTTTCAGCATGTTTTTTTATTGGCAGGTTTGCATCACTGTTGCAACTATTCAATTTTTGTGACTAAGTCAGGCTCTTACTCAGTAGATGGCAGAGAGAAAACAAAGTGAAGAGAGTGGAAACTTAAGAAAAGAAATAACAGGACCTCACTTCTTGTCATACTTTGTCATTAGTCTGAAGGATTTAGCTAAAGCTCATGTGAACCCAGCAATGTCATCTGGGTTATTTCTTCAGCTCTGTCTGAACAGGGTATCTCTCTCAGCATCTGGATAGTCAAGGTAACAGCTATTGGGTCATCCAGGGGGATCAAACTTACTTTGTCCCAGCCATCTATTGTCCTAGCATCAGTGTCAAATAAGAGACCTTAACAAGCAGTGATGGATGGAAAGCCACAAAGAAATAAATAATTCTGTCCTGAAAGTAGGGTTTGAATAATATACAGTAAATGACTGAGGGGACACATGCTGAGGAACCAGAATAAATACTGAATACCTAAACAGCGATTAATGAGCATTGCCCATCTGGTATACTGGCTGAGGCAGGGGTCCTGTGAAAAATAATGGCATGTGGTCATGTAATTTAAAAACCATATCACAATATACTTGCACAGCAAGCACATATTAAAATTGCCTAGGCAAACGTTGTTCTTAGATATCTTTAATTTTGGAGAGCATGGCTCTGCAAAATTATTAATGCTATTTTTTTTCTGTAGGACTTTAGAAGTCTGACTTCATCTGACTTCATCTTCAGTGCAACATTGGCTTGTATAAAGACCAAAGCACTGATTTGGGAGTGGAAGCGAGGGCTTATTCAAGGTTCTGTAGTAGCAAAATTTTAATGTTTTTCTTACTGAATCATTTCTTACATTCATTGACATCAAATACAAGAAGGAAGCATTAGAAAAGTAGAAAATATGTGAAATAATTGCAGGTGAATAAGACAGAATAGCACAAACATGCAGGGGCAACAGAAGAAACACTAAGGCACAAAAAGGAGGTTCAGGGAGAGGATACACAAGTGATGATAAGAAAATCATAGATGTAATGATGCAATAAACATATTTTTGAAAACTTCTCTTGCTGGCTGTTCTTTCTGTGCCTCACTAACCATGCCTGATTCAGAACCTTGGTCTTTCTGATTCTGTCCCAGGAAAGACACCGGGTGTCTTCTAAACAGGAGGGAAAATATTGAGAGGTGATGCCTAGAAAGCTGTTTTTAGTCTCTTTTGCTCCTCTTCACTAAAAAGGCTTACTCTGGATCAGCAGCTAATAAAGTCAACACAATGGGAAGTACAGGAAATAATTCAGGCTAGAATAGGACAAGTGCTGGAAAGACAGAACTTAGATAAACTGGATTTTCGGATCAAAATGACCAAATAAAATTCCTCTTAGAATGCTTTAAGAACAACTGAAGTAACCTCAAAGTAATCAGTAATGTGGGAGGTGAGGCAAGGTTCAGGAAGCTCCGGGAAAACTAATCACAGTGCCTATGTTTGAAAAGAGCAGAAGGGTGGAGGAAGGGGTTACTCAGCCAGATCACAGCAAAATACCAGAATAAACAATCAAAGTATTTGCACTAATTACTAATCTCTGGCAGAATAAAAGAAAAGTTGAAAGACACACACCACATTGCAAAAGGTTTCTGTGAGCCTTGTTTAGAAAACATGCCCTAAGAGCTGACCTCTGTTTACAAATATTTCTTCTGTTGATTGCAGACTGCAACCCCTTTGCCCCATTGATGGTCAATTTGGACCCCGCAGCCAGGACGAAATTGCGCTGCGAGCTCTGCAGTTCAAGCGAGGGCTACTCCACGAGTTCCGAAAGGGCAATGCCACAAAGGAGCAAATACGACTGCACAATTTGGTTCAGCAGCTTCCCAAGGCCATCATCATTGGGGTGCGGAAAGGAGGCACCCGCGCACTGCTAGAGATGCTGAACCTTCACCCCGCAGTGGTCAAAGCTTCTCAAGAGATTCACTTCTTTGACAATGATGAGAACTATGCCAAGGGGATTGAGTGGTACCGGAAAAAAATGCCTTTTTCTTACCCTCATCAAATAACAATCGAGAAAAGCCCTGCATATTTTATCACTGAGGAAGTACCTGAGAGGATTTACAAAATGAACTCGTCTATCAAATTATTGATCATTGTCAGGGAACCCACCACAAGAGCTATTTCTGATTACACTCAGGTGCTGGAAGGCAAGGAAAGAAAGAACAAAACTTACTACAAATTTGAGAAGCTGGCTATTGATCCTAATACCTGCGAAGTGAACACTAAGTATAAGGCAGTGAGAACCAGCATCTACACAAAACATCTGGAGAGATGGTTAAAATACTTCCCAATCGAGCAGTTTCATATCGTAGATGGAGACCGGCTCATCACAGAACCACTACCAGAACTCCAGCTGGTCGAGAAGTTCCTAAATCTTCCTCCAAGGATAAGTCAGTACAATCTATACTTCAATGCCACCAGAGGGTTTTATTGCTTGCGATTTAATATTGTTTTTAACAAGTGCCTGGCAGGTAGCAAGGGACGCATTCATCCAGAGGTGGATACCTCTGTTATTACCAAATTGCGCAAGTTCTTTCATCCTTTTAATCAAAAATTTTACCAGATCACTGGGAGAACATTTAACTGGCCCTAACCTAAACTTCGTACAACACTTTCTGTTGCACCTGAGACATGCAGTAGTGTCTCTGCTAAAATATGCACTTTTCATAGACACAGCTATCAAAGTGACTTTTTTTCATGCATACGTGTACATATGCAGTGTGTGACCAAATATATGGTGGGATCAATTTTTTCTACAGAGTAGTAACTAACATAAATTTACCATCAACATAGTTGTGTCTTTTAAGATATACTAATAAAGGAAAAGGAGGTATTTAGGGAAACAGTCAGACACCATCAAAAGGGTCAGTGTTCCTCATGCTTGGTGAAGTGTTTATGTGACATAATTATTGACCTAAGCAGAATGTTAGTTTATGCCATACAATTTATGTCAAAAGTCTGTGAAGCTGTGAGAAAGCATAATATTCAGGCTATATTTGGTATGTATATTGCTGAAGGAATACTGACACTTTAAATACAGTGCTGAATTTTTATGAGAGTGGATAATACTATTTTCTTATTATTTGAAATGAATATCTTATCTCATACAAACTACATTGGTTTGGAGTTCCTGTGGTGAGTTTGCACTATTGTTTTAATGTATGGACCATAGTGTCACTTGTAGCATGTCAATCATGTGTCAAAAAAAGGTCAAATAATTTTTTCTTCTATGCTTGTGTGTTGACAAAGATAAACATCGTGTACATAGTGTACAATGTTTGTAAATACTGGTTTCACACTAAGTAATTCTATTTTGTAAACTGAATATGGCTATTTAATTTATTGTGAAAATTAAATTTATTGTGGTATTTAAAAATGGAATGGATTAAAATTACCTATACGTGCAACAGCTTTTTACCTTTGTTTGATGTATATCAGCGCGGTCCCTTAGCCCAGATAAATCATGTGTATGCGCGTGCGAGAGTTGCACGTGTACACTTGGTTTCTAGACAGTTGAGAAAACCGATACATGAGGTGAAGCTGAGTTTATTAAAAAACTCGACCATCTGGGAATCTGGTGTTATCCACAACTTAAAGAACATTATTGTTGTTCTGTTACAGCACTTTGCAATAATTAATTCAGTTGCAGTAGCCCATGAGGCTAAAGAATGACTGTAAAAGATTACTATAAACTGGTATATCAGAAAAACAGAACAGCCATTAAAACCAAAACAACAGACAGACAAAGCAGATTAGAAGAACAGTTACAGAGATTTCATCACTGAAAGCCGGTGACGTTTCAGAAGTCAGGCAAAACTGTTCTGATACCTTTGCTTTTATCTGTTAACATATGCGTCTGTTTAGAAACAACCACTGTTGTTATTACTAGTACAAACATATAGTTCATGTTTCCACTCAGCAAGTGAGAAAAAATTAGTAGAAGAAATGAGTATTTTAATGCTTTATACATTGTGTGACTCTAAAAGATTAATAAGAAAAACAATAAGAACAATTGACAAAAGTATTTAAAAGAAAAAGAAAAAGAAAAAGAAAAAAAAGAAAAAGAAAAAGAAAAAGAAAAAGAAAAAGAAAAAGAAAAAGAAAAAGAAAAAGAAAAAGAAAAAGAAAAAGAAAAAGAAAAAACAGTTTAAAACCAGCCCCTAAAGACTAATAGGGACACATTCTGGAAGGTATCCAGAACATCTGAAAATTCCGACCTACGATAGCAGAGTGGTTGGTAGTTCAGATTATAATAAGATCAAGTTTTCCCTGTGGGCTGTTTATCTTGCTCAGTGATTTGGAAGCATCGGTTTTTTAAATAAGTGATTTTTAAATCTCTCGTGAGAGATTGCTACTTGTCTTGCTGTATCTTTAATCATATGTGCTAGCACTGTGAGCAACATGCCCTTTCTTCATGTGAGCAACGTGCCCTTTCTTCATGCTGATTCAGAGTCTTGCCAACACAACACAGTAGAGCATATGTGAAATTTCCTGCAGTAGCTACAATACTACTCACTATTTTCCTGTATGACAGCCATTTATCCTGTCCACGTCCATACATAAAGACTGAAGCACTTAACTCACCTAATGGTATTCAAAGAGGAGACTTTATCTAATGTTAAATTTGCAGAATCTTCAGGTGAGCAGTCAGATTCCAGATGGCTTTTGTGATACTTACTACCTTAAGCTAGTCCTGTCTACAAGCTCCAACTGAGGGCTGAGATATATTTGCAATGAAAGGGAAAAGTTAGGCCAAAGTTACCTCCGAGCTTGAAATAAATTTTTGAAACAAACATTTCCTTGCATTATCCAGAAAAAAGAAAAAAAAAATCACAGAGACTGTGGTCTAAAAGGCAAAGACTACTCATTAAAGTCAGCTGGCTTTACCTCCAGCTTCTCATTTGCAATCTTGGAGACACATGGATAAATGTAGGCAATATCTTAGAAAAATCTGGCTCAAAAAAGCACAGAGACAGCACAGAACACAGTCAGGAACAGCAAGGGAGGTAAGAGGGATCAGAGGCATTGCAATGTATTAAGAAGCCTAAAAGAGCAAGATATTGATTCACTTTCACTGAGACTTCAGTGCAACGTCCTCAAGTCTTTTTGACATTACCTAGTGAAAAGAAAATTTCAAACCTGGTTCTTAATACTCAGATCCACCTTACCACCCAAAGCACACTCCTAGGTTAATGGGGATTTTGCTGTAGTATTCATAACTGGTTTGAGAAGTTCTGACCTTATGGTATTTATCTCTTCATGATCAATTTGTGAATAATTCATTTCAGCCTCTTTGCTTTGCTTCCAAAATCCTGGGTGAATCATTTCTATTCAAATTGATCATGAGTGTTCAGACTGGGAAGAGTGCTCAGAGCTTGAGTTTATGATTGCAGAGTGATGCGCAGTTATATTAAGTTGCAGCTGTTAACTTATGTCATCCAAGTTCTCTAAAGACATTGCACCATTCGTATTTTCTGTACTGTAAAATTGCAGGCTTCACAGCTCTGATAAATGTTTGGATTAAAACTTCTAATATTTCTGTGCATTTTTATCAGATTGTACCAGCTGCTATTTAAACGCTATAGAACAACAATTTGCAGCATAAAAGAAAATGAAAGATAAATTTAAAATTGTATTTTCAGAAATCAGTATATAGATAGCTAAGGGACTGACATTTGGAGATCAGTGATTCATTTACCATTAACCCATTACACTGTATTTTCTTAAGGAAAGCAGAATAAGCGTGATGAGAATGTATTTGCCATATTTTAATGTCTAAGAATACAGGAGAGATGAGGTTTTCAGCAACATATTTCATCGAGTAGTCCAAGATCTCCCTCTACCATTAACGTCCTTCTTGACATCAGTGTTACACAGACCACAGAGAAGGTCCAAGCCCAGTGTCACAAGCCAGTCCAGTCACTGATCAAACTCAAGTTGTGGAAGCATTATTGTGCATGTGTTTGCTCTCTGGCTAGCTGACCTAACTTACGTTGGGAGCCTGTGCAACGGATTGGAGCCCTCTGATCAGAGAAGAGAAGGAAGTAACTTAGAAAAATCTTTCTTTTTCCTGTCCTGGATGACCTCAGCAGGGATGTTGAGTGGCAGAGGGTATATTAATACAAGCTCCACAGCAGGCAATCTTCCAGAAAAGAGAACTCAGTGAAGCTCTTTTCAAGAAACTCACAGTTGGTAATATCTCCTGCACAGCATTCTCCACAGCAAGAACCTGAGGTATACCCATAAACACGGACAATAGAGCCATTAAAATCTGTTTCATAGATCACAGAATCACAGAATCACAGAACAGTTAAGGTTGGAAGGGATCTCTGGAGATCATCTAGTCCAACCCCCTGCCAAGACCCCCTCTAGGGTCACCTAGAGCACGTTGCACAGGATCGCATCCAGTTGGGTTTTAAATATCTCCAGAGAAGGAGACTCCACAACCTCTCTGGGCAGCCTGTTCCAGTGCTCTGTCACCCTCACAGTAAAGGAATGCTTTCTCATATTCAGCCGGAACTCCCTGTGTTTCAGTTTGTGCCTGTTGCCTCTTGTCCTGTCGCTGGGCACCACTGAAAAGACTCTGGCCCCATCCTCTTGACACCCTCCCTTCAGGTATTTGTACACATTGATAAGATCCCCTCTCAGGCTTCTCTTCTCCAAGCTGAACAGGCCCCACTCTCTCAGCCTCTCCTTGTATGAGAGATGCTCCAGTCCCCTCATCACCTTTGTAGCCCTCTGCTGGACCCGCTCCAGGAGCTCCATGTCCCTCTTGTACTGGGGAGCCCAGAACTGGACACAATGCTCCAGGTGTGGCCTCACCAGGGCTGAGTAGAGGGGGAGGATCACCTCCCTCGACCTGCTGGCCACATAGATACATATTAATCAAATTCTCTGAAGTTCCAAATTATATTGGCAGCTACCTATACTGGACACATGCCTTACGGATATATCCAGAATACCTGCACTGCTGAGTAAATGTAAAAAATTCACGCCTGAATGTACATGGTAAAAACACATGGTATTACATTGCTTCTCCCTTCTGATTTCAGTTATATGTAAGTTCAAAATGTAGATCACAATTTGAAGAAAACAAAAGTAAAAGTTCAATCAACCTACAAAATCATGAGAATAAAGTTTTAGAGTAACGTCCTTTCCCTGTCCTCAGTATAGGCTCACTGATACTAATAAGACTTACTGAAACCGTGACTTAGGAAGTTAGATCTATTTTACTCTAAACAATCAAATGTTAATAACAGAGAGAATAAAGCTCCTATAAAACTACCGTTGCCGGTTTGTGTGAAGCTTTCAAACAATGTTTTCATAACAGATGAGACTTTACTACTTAAATGAGTACAGCCTGACCCTCCCCTGTCACAGCTCCATGCTGTTCCCTCGGGTCCTGTCGCTGTCACCAGAGAGCAGAGATCAGCGCCTGCCCCTCCGCTCCCCTCGTGAGGAAGCTGCAGGCCGCCATGAGGCCTCCCCTCAGTCTCCTCATCTCTGGGCTGAACAAACCAAGTGACCTCAGCCACTCCTCATACGTCTTGCCCTCTAGACACTTCACCATCTCCTCTGGACACTCTCTAGTTCCTTAAAAAAAGTGTTGCCACAATACTTCAATCTTATTGGAGATCCTTGAGCAGTCTTGGTTCTCAGATTTGTAAAAGACTGCAGGAACAGAATAAATGATGGTAAATTTGACTTTTTAAAGAGCTTGCTTACAGAGAAATGGACTTCAGATAAATGCTTTAAGCAGATTTTTTTAATAGCAAACATTTTTTCTTACTGTACTTCTCAATTCCAAGGAGACCAACTGGTTACCAGGTTACAGGTCTTCTATTTTGTGTCACTGTTTAGAGTTTACCATGTAAGATTTACTTCACAAAGAAGAAAAAATGATTTAAAAATGTTGGCAGCATAGATCTAATGAATCTCAGATTGCCATATCAGGACTTATTTTTTTTTTACTGAAGACTCATGTATGTTACTGAAATAGAGACGTGCCCAGGCTAACCATCATCTCTACTTATGAGTTGATTTTTCTTCTGTTTACAAGTTTCTCTGTGGAGATACTGTATGTGTGATATTCTGTAACATGCTTCTACCAGCTGATCAGCTCTGGCTAATCTGTTCTTTAAGGCCTGATTTACCTTCTGACAACTTTAAGACAGATACAATAAATCCACCTTCAGAAGTACCTGATATCATTAACTTAATTTACATTTATAGAGAAAGGAATTTCAATTCTTTCTGCAATAGTGCACTGATGAAAGAGTCAAGCCCTTAGAGAACATCCATGTGTTATCAGTCTGGATACCAGCCCTTTTCCTAGGGCTTGAACTGACAAGTGCAAGAAAAGCACAGAAAAGACTAGAACACCGTCGTCCATCTGCTGAACCTTGCTCAGCATATTGTTAATAAGATTACCTGCTGTTCTGAGATCCCTGTTAAAACTGGCAGTGGTGTGACTTTAGGAGCTGATGTTGACCAAACTACCTAACTCTTTTTACCTTATACCTAGCTTGCCTTCTCTTCAGCTTTGTCTCCATTCACCTTTATATCAGCTATGTACTTCTCTATTGCAGCGCACAGCGATCCATGGCTCTCACTGAAATGTATGTCTGGGGAGTCAGAAAAACATGAGCAGAGGCTGTCACAAAGAGGCACAGTCTTCGCCACTGTGACTGCAGAGAAAGACTGTAGCACACAGCATTTCATTCTGTTGATGGTTTTGTATTTAGCTGATTCCCTCTAGCAATTTTCAAATAATCTTCCCCCACTAGCAGTGGTCAGTGCTTTAGAAGGTTAATGCTTCTGTGAAAATGTCCTGGTTATTGATCAGGATTCAGGCAAAATATGAAATGTCTATATTTTGAACAGAGCGTCATCCTTTGGTACTTTACATATGCTGTACATATAACACACAGCAAATCATAGGACGTGACAAGGAAACAATGCCACTTCAAACCATCTAATGTTATGCCTCAGGCTGATTAAATAAACAAAAAGAAACATGACAGACTCATGCACATCTTACTCCTGGCCTTAATTGCAAACAACTGTTTTGTAATGTATGAGTCCTCTGCCATCCAATTCCTTGGCTTATTTTCTACTGATGAAAGACTTTCCACTTCGTTGAACTGTGAAGGCATCATTTCTATTCCAAACCCATGGAGACAGAGAAGAATTAATTTACAATTCCCTACTATATGAAAAAATGATAGCCCTTTCATAAGAGGTGGGACTAACAGCAGCATTATTACTAACTTCATCTTCAAAAAAATCTCTCCAGTTGTTCCAAGCGCCTCAGTGTAGCTCCACTACTAATAAAGCTCTAGGAACAGAAAAAAAAAAAAAACAAAAAAACAAAAAACAAAAAACTTTTTACTTTGCAGGGTTGTGATGTGTCACATTGCCTTGTAAAGAAGCAGCCCGGACCTATAGGGTTGGTGAAATGAAAACATCATTTGTCTTAAAAAAGGAAAAGTGGCACATTTAGTATGCATTGTAAGGGCCAGCCTGCATCACTGAGATAAAGGAAATATTAGTCTTTTTTTTTTGAGTGAATGGTAAGGTCAGTCTTCTAAGAGGTAGCCACATGTAATTATCATTGCCATCAGTAGTAATTAGCAATGCATATCCAATACTACAGGCAGTTACTGCTACACCTTCAGGCTCTTTTAAATCAATTTGCTTTGAAGGCCCACAGGATTAACTGGAGGAGAAACTTGCACTCAGTGCTGATTAGGGAAAAAGTCTGACAAAGTTTCCACCCTGGAGTCCAAAACTGTCACCTGCATGCACGTGGTCTGCCTTGGTGGACTGCCAATCTGTCTGCTAATACCAAAAGTGGAACAAGTACAGCGACTCATACAGGTTCTTTTATATTTGAGATCCAGTAACATTTTCTTTTGCAAAGCCACACAGGCTTTATTATAAAATGCTGCAAATTGATGTTAAGTATTTCACAGCTGTCATGTTTACTTCTACTTCTGACACTTGGGTATTACAAGAAATCCAGAGTACAGCTACTCAGGCACCTTATCAAGCCTTGGAACTACCTAAACACTCTAGATTCCTAATTTTACTCGATTTGTTATGGATTAGAACAGCAATGACACAAAATGCTAAGTTATTTGATAAACAAAAGTAACAGTATTGTGGGTTAACCCCAGCATGCAGCTCAGCCCTACGCAGACACTGGCTCACTCTCCTCGAGCGGGATGGGGGAGAGAACTGGAAATGTGAAAGTGCGAGAACTCATGGGTTGAGACAAGGACAGTTCACCAGGTAAAGCAAAAGCCGCACACCCAAGCAGAGCAGAAGAAGGAATCCACTCGCTGCTTCCCATCGCAGGCAGGCGTTCAGCCCCTCCCAGGAGAGCAGGGCTCCTCACGCGTAGCGGTTCCTTGGGCAGACAAACGCCGTCACCCCGAGCGTCCCCCCTTCCTCCTCCTCTCCCCCAGCTGTTACTGCTGAGCACGGCGCCACGTGGCACGGGACGTCCCTTTGGCCAGCCTGGGCCAGCTGCCCTGGCTGTGTCCCCTCCCAGCTCCTGGTGCCCCCCAGTGCCCTCGCTGGCAGGGCCGCACGAGGAGCAGGAGAGGCCTTGGCTCTGTGCAGCGCTGCTCTGCGACAGCTGAACATCCCCGTGTTATCGCCCCTGTTTTCATCACAAATCCAAAACACAGTATCATGTGAGCCTCTACAAAGAAAATTAACTCTGTCCCAGCCAAAACCATGACAAGCAGCAATGCATTTTTGTATTGTATAAAAGAGTAGACATGATCGCAGGAATAGGCTAAAATTGCAGAGACCTTCTCTTCCTGGTTGTTGCTAAGGATTAGCCTGCAAGACCCTTCTTGACAGTGCTTACATACTCTGGAATGTAAGGTAACCATGAATATGGGCAAGTGTAAAACAGAAGTGCTGGTGTAGCATCATTGCATGCTATGAATGTTTGCTAAGCTTGCTCAGCACCCACTGATCTTGTATCACCTCCTCAGGCAAGTCTCACTTATGGATGCCATGAAGTCTTGGAGAGGTAAGATGCTGTAATGATATTTCTGGTGTGGCCTGTATTGGTAGCTGAATCATTAGAAAGCACTGTCCATACGTGTGGTAAGGGTAACCTAAGCACATACTTCTGGGTCACAAATTCCACAAGGTGGTTACAGGGTTTAGACATGCAAGAATGAGCTGCAGTTACCCCCAGATGCCTTGGTGTGACAGCCTTGAACTAAGAAATCTCATGTTGTGAAACCAGGCTGTAGATCTGCAAGTTAACAGCCCACTTAGGACCATCAAAGCTTAGGAACACAACAGCTGTCTGCACAGTGAAACCAACACTACCACTATTGCCAGAAGAGAGATTAGACCAAGTACTCTACAATATTGCATCCCTGACTAGTGAACTGCAGGGCTGGCATTATATGTGTTCACATGGGATGGTGAAACCTAAGTACTGTGACCAGTTTGGTCAAGCGGTTGAGAAGTAGAACTGCTCTGTTATCCACAAAGCAATCTTCAAACCTAGTAACAAATTAAAAAAAAAAAAAAATAGAGCTCATTTGAGTAACAGTGGTGATCTCATTTCATCTCCTTTACTGCTCTTAATTAGTTACAACTCAGCAGATCTGATGTCCTTTTTACTTGCACAGCTTTTCATGTAATCAAGCTGAAGGTGCAGTAGCACTTTACATTCAATTAATTCCAGTTATTTTGTTGCAGCTTTTTGGAAATGCATTCTGAGAATCTAGAAGGAGCTCATCTTCTCCCACAGAAATAAAAGTTAAATCCAAGATAGAAGCAGAGCCCACAGGAATGGAATACAACTGCCTTTAATTTAAGAGACCCTCTCTGCCACACCTATAGTAAAATTAGTGGGAGATAGCTCTGTGAAACCTAACTTTATAGCCCTGTAGAGAGAAAAGGGAAATTCTGGATGTGAAAAAGACGTCAGCATCAGCTGCTGGAGGCATTGTTCAAAATAATGTATCCTCAAAGACAGGCTAGGGCTGTGTAGTAAATACATTTTTTTATATTGATTTTTTTGGTCTTAAAAAAGCCAGCATAGAATCATAGAACACAGTCATAGAATCATCTAGGCTGGAAAAGGCCTTCAAGATCATCAAGTCCAACTATCAACCTGACCTACCGAGTCCCATCGCTAAACCATATCCCTTAGTGTCACATCCACACATCTCTTAAATACCTCCAGGGATGGCAACTCCACCACTTCACTGGGCAGCCTGTTCCAATGCCTAACTACCCTCTCCATGAAAAAATTCTTCCTAATGTCTAACCTAAAACTCCCCTGGCACAACTTGAGACCATTTCCTCCCGTCTTGTCACTTGCCACCCGAGAAAAGAGACCAACACCCTCCTTGTTGCAACCTCTTTTCAAGTAGAGTGATGAGGTCTCCCCTCAGCCTCCTCTTCTCCAGACAAAACATCCCCAGTTCCCTCAGTCAGTCCTCATAAGTATTGTTTTCAAGTCCCTTCACCAGCTTTGTTGCTCCTTTCTGCACATTCTTGAGAAACTCAATATCCTTCCTGTAGTGAGGGGCCCAAAACTGAACAAAGTACTCAAGGTGCAGTCTCAGAGGTGCTGAGTAGAGAGGGGCAACCACTTCCCTAGTCCTGCTGGCCACACTGTTTCTGATGCAGGCCAGGATGCAGTTGGCCATCTTGGTCACCTGGGCACACTGCTGGCTCATATTCAGCCGGCTGTCGACCAGCACCCCCAGGTCCTTTTCTGCCAGGCAATTTTCCAGCCACTCTTCCCCAAGACTATACCGCTGCATGGGTAGCAGCGCCCAAGTGCAGGACCTGGCACTTAGCCTTGTTGAATGTCACATGATTGGACTTGGACAATCAATCCAACCTACATAGATCCCTCTTCAGAGCCTTCCTACCCTCAAGCAGATTGACAGTCCTGCCTAACTTGATATCACCTCCAAACTTACTGAGGGTGCACTTGATCCCCTCATCCAGATCATTGATAAAAACGTTAAACAAAACTGGTCCCAGTACTGAGACCCGGGGGATTCCACTTGGTACTCTGAGAACAATTGGCCTTGCTAATAAAGACTGAGGCAAAAAAGGCACTAAGTATCTCACCCTTATCCTCATCTTTCATCGCTGCAATCACTACACTGAATAAAGGATGGAGAGTATCCTTAATCCTCCTTTTGCTGTTGATGTATTTATAAAAGCATTTTTTTTTTTTTAATTTTCTTCTCCCACACTAGTCAAATTGAGTTCCAATTGGGCTTGGCCCTTCTAAGTATCCCAGCATATTTTCTGCTTGCATCCAGACTGGGACAACTCCATTGGTGTTACAATATCATGCCCTGCATACGGTCAGATAATCAACAGAAAGATCTCTGGGGGACTGACACGGCATCCCTGCAAGCAAGTGTGCATCCACTCTCCTCCTCCTCTGCTTTACCTATCCCAGCACCTTCACACTCAGAGTCCCATATCATTAGGATCCACATAATCTCTACCAAATGGAAACACAAATTGAGAATAATGACTAATCCAATGCCTCCCACATGGGTGGTTGTGGATGGTGCTGATGTGTACCAAAGGAATGAAAGCAGGAAAGCTTCTGAGTCATGGGCAGCTCATGAGTGGCCACAGTGCATCTCCCAGGAGGAAGCTATGCTCCCCAGCTGGCAGAAAGGCTTAGCTTTGCTGTGGGAACCCAAATCTGCAGTGGTGGGAGGGCAGGAGCAAAGTGGGTTTGTTTGCTCTTGCAGGTGTGCATCCTGGCCCATCACTCAGTAAACAGGTGTGCTCTTGAAATATGTATTGAAATATAGGAGAAATTAACCAATTAAAAAGGAACTAATTCCAGTTGCCAGATCAGTGTTTCAAATGAAGGGAGATGTGATTCCCAATCCACATGAATTTAACTTGGGGACAGTTCATGCAAGCTTTCAGGCAAGGAATATATTATTTCAGCAAGACAGAGAACTCTGTTCAGCTGCAGGATGCAAGGGACTCCACAAAAGCTGTGGACAGGAAATGTCATACATTGAGCTGGCCAACTTGAGTTGTCCGAATGAATCATTGCTATAACCCTGCAGCTCAGTCTTGGAAAACAAAACAGCTTCTGCATCTCATAATAAAATCCAGAAAAAGCAAAAAAGGAAAAATTTTTAAAAAATGGGGAAAATAAGCAATAGACAAAAGGCAACAGCTTCTTTGGAAAGAAAGAATACATAGTAGCAAGCATAGATGCATTTTGACAAGAAATAGTAATAAAAATCTGTCACTTTAAGTGTGACAAAAATTATACTTAAGAAAGGAAAAGAGAAAAAAATCAGTTGCTATATGCAAGGACAAAGTGTAAGGGATATAAATAAGCAAAACAATTTAATGCCAAAGTATTTAAGAGGAATCAGAATGGCTTTTACAGGTATTCTGTAGAAAGGAAATACTAGAGAAAATAAGTTGATAAATAAACCAGAACATGAGTTATGAGTTCCCCGATGAAGGAAAAATACCAAAGAAAGATTTAGACATGAAATTTAACAGGAAAAATAAGAGCTAAAATAAACTGAAGACGCATAATATAGTTTGCACTTTCTGATTTTTGTTTTTTGATTTTCTTTTTGTTTTTCTCCAGGTATAAACCTTTGTGATGTAGGTCATGCAACCCTATATAATCCTGCTGTCTGTGCCAGTTTTGTGCTAGCTGATGAGACTGGCTGAATTCTGCACACTCAGGTTTGTGTGAATGAGGGCAGAGGCTCAGCTCAAGAGAGAGTGTTAACTGTTCTGTTTTCCCAGTAAAGAACACAAGAGCCTAGGAAAGACCTAAGTCACCAAGTCCTGTTCCTTCTTATTGTAATACTTACCTAAAGCGGTCATGTTCAGCTTCATGCAAGGTGTTTTTTCTGCTCCTGTTCTACAAGCCAGACTTTCCAGAGATCTACTTGCTCAGCTGAGTGCCCCAGTACAGCTGTGAAAGCCAGGCTTCTCCTCTGCTCCCAGCAATCTCCTAACCCTTCCAGCTTCCTAGCCTACCTTCGGCAGAGGGACTGAAAAGCATCTTCTACCAGCTGGATACTTAGGCTTGAATTTCCTCAGCTTGTGGAATCTAAAGTCTAAAATGTAATCTTACAGTCTCCACCTGTAACTCTCACCATCCATCAGGGTTGTATAGAACAGGTGAGCGTGGCAGTGCTTCACACAGATCTCTTTGGAATAGCAGCTGTTTGTTGTTTCTCTGTTCATAAAGTGCCTGCCAAATTGGGATCATAAGTAGGTGACTTTAAGCTGTTAAAAAGGCAGGTAGTCCTAATTCTGAAGAAATAATACACCTGTAATTCAAATTAATAATAATAATAATAATAATTAATAATAATGTGAGTGTGCCCAACAGAGCCTGCGTAGAGAGCTGTCCTCTCATTGCTCAGAAGCAGAGATGTCTGTTTCTATTCAAAGGCCAGAGTCATAACCAGGATGAAAATCCCGAAGCAATGGGACAAGCTATGAAGCAAGAGAGCATAACCCACAAACTAAAAAAATAAAAGCAATGACTTCAAACTATGATCTTATCCTCAAACTCCACTGCAGAAATGCGCTGTAATGCTCTAGGATAGAGAAGAACTTTTTCTCCCCATTACCTATCACACAGCTTCAGATCATTCTGTCACATGAACTTGAATGTTTAGAAAGTTAGAATTTCAGTTAGCAACAAAAATAGTACCTGTGATAGAGTATTGCTGTGTGTCTGTTTCAAGCCACCAAACCTACACAGAGAATAGAATTGATGTCTCCTTAAAAAACTGTCCAAAAATTTTACGTAGACAAAGTAGCATCACAGCTAATGATTATGCCTGGGGGCACTTCTGCTGGAAAGCTCATCAAATTGAACATAGTTTCATTGGAACATCTTTTTAATATGATATTTTGAATACACTATTATTAAATAATTATAATTTTAAACACAAAGTTCAATGGCTATTTAATATTTTACAAGCATTGATGAGCATAAAAGTTTTTCCCCATCTATTTCCAGATAACATAAAAATTGGTGAGAGAATAAATGATCAGGAAGTCAGCTACCGCTACAGAATGATTGTATTTTATTGTCGTTTTGACCAAAAATATATCACTTGTTTAGTGAACCTGTCAAAGAAAAAAAAAAAAAAGGGATCAAGATCAGTTTCTACGTGGAATTGCTCCATCACTGTCAAGACCATTTACATTATGTCTCCTTCAGTATCACCATCCCTCCTTCCAATTTTGTTATCCGATCGAGTGCAAGTCCCTTTTGTGCTATCTGCTGGATCAGTTATCGGGATGCAAGGTAGTTTTCATAGCTGTCTGGGGGTTACTATATTTCTGTTCTTTGGCAAAAGTCTTCAGCATATGAGATATCTCCATTGGGCACAGCAATTATGCTGACAAGGCTAGGATTTCCAAACATCTGGCAGCTCGGCTGGAGTAGGAACAACAGCTCCACTTGCCTTGCTGGACATGCTGGCCATCCAGACACCTCAACCTTATGGCTAGGACCCTTAAGTCATGGCTGGGTCAAAATTGCTTGCACTCGGTTAAAATTTCCAGGCCAAAAAAAGAGTGCACATGTTCTAGGAGAACAGCACATTCATCTTCTACTTTTTCATAAAGAAGCCTCAGGATTAATCCCTTAGTGCACATGAAAGACATGTGTTAGACAGCCCCATTGACCGAATGCTGCTGCGAATAGTACCAAATAGCCAAGAGCAGTGTGAATTTCTCTATAGTTACCCATAAGTACAGGAGAAGCAGGACATGAGGAGAGACAAATTTAGTTTTCATGCCCATTTCAATCCTTTGCTTTAAAGATGATTTGTGTGACAGGGTCCCTGTCCATTGTGAGTAAGACTTGAGATTCTCAAACACTTTTTCTCCTGTTAAGTGAGACAGGAAAAAGGACATAAGCTGTCATAGCCAAGGTTTCTAACGGTAATAGTAGTTGCTAACTGGTGAAAATTTTAATAGCAATTTTTTTAAAAAGATCACTGAATAGAAGTCGAACACAGATCCCCGAAGACTGAAAACGGACCAGTTTAATGTTATAATTCAGACAAAATCCTATGGGTATTCCAGAGATTATAAAACAGTTAGTCTAACTTCTTTTTTAGAAAAACATTAGGTACCATTTTTTAGAGATCAGATGGGAACAATTAAAAAAAAAAGAAAAAAAGAAAATGTCTTGATTTCAGGGTAGGCAGCCCTCTTGAAGAGAGGTGTAATCATGTTTCATTTAGAAAGGTAGTAAGAGACGGTTGACTCCCATTAGTCTTGAGTAGATTAAAAGGATACAGATAGCATACATAAAATTTCAGGAAGTGCATAACGAAGTTACACAGTTGTGAAGGGCTAGGAGTTGTGAGAAAAATGAAATAGATTTGTCTGGAATTAATGTAGTATAAGCTTTTGACAACAATGATACTTCTGTGAATATCTGTAGGAGATTGCCTATTTAAATCTAGAAAATGAACCATTCCACAAGATTAGTATTAGTGCCAGTTTCTAAATTGCAAATAAAAATACAGGAAGATAATGTTTACAGGTAGCTTCCCCACTTTCCAGAATATATCTTACAACTTGGAGCAAACATCAACAATATCTCAAAAGAATAAAGTTAGCACTGAAGAAGCAGCTGAAAAGCAAGATATTTATGAAAGTACACACAAATATGGATTTATGTTTCTAACCTTAGGCATTCAAGCTAGAAATTATTGGCTTTTAAGAAACATACATGATCTGATAAAACGGAAGGCCCACCTTACTGTTAAGGCTCTGCCTGAAAATGCAGGAGCTATGGGTTGAATTTCTGACTCTGCTTCGTTCTCCCTGTATGACCTTTAGCAGGTCACTTGTGTCTCACTTTCTTCTCAACAAAGTGGGAATCATGTTTCTTTACTGTGTAGAGTTTATACCAGGTAAATTCAGTAACATCTGTGCCTGACAATTCACAGCAGTAAGAAGCAAATGAATTAGACATGTACCAGAGAAATCAGAGGCTACAAAAATCTGTTAGTGTGACAGAAAAACAACTTCACAAATATATATATATGTGATTTTATTTTTCCTTTGACATTTAGATTTGCTGGACTTTTACCAAACTGCAAAATGTCTTCAAGCTCCAGTAGCTTAGCTTCAGCCTGATAAAGTAGCAGGCACCACAGGAGAGAAGGCACCTGCTCTGCACCCTTGCTGCATTAGGTAGTTATGTGCAAAACAACTCAAACATGCAGTCTTTAGAAGTCAAACCGTTATCTCTATCAACATGTTGATCTGTTCGTGGAGGTAGTAAGAGTGTGTTGAATGATCTTACAGTGAATTATACCTCCTCCATGAAATGTGTGTGCATGTGTACATGTGTGTGCACGTGTATGCAGCTGTTTCTGTGTGAATCTATACCTTCATAGACACTTTTCTTTTTTCTCTCTCAAGAAACTGGTGGATAAAGCAGTAACACAAAGTTCATGTTTGTGTAAGTGGATTGGAGCCAGATGGTGAAATATTATAAACTGAAAAGTTCATAAGGTCAAACAGGCATATGGTTGAAAGGCCAAAATGTCACATCAGGCCAGAAAGCATCACCACAAAAAGAAATACACAGGAGTATTTCTGCTACTTTGCAAAAGGGATAGGAAAGCAATAATGATCCATCAGTGAGCTAAAAACCCAGATGCCTTTTGGCTTCTGTTCTTACAGGTCCCAAATTACAATTGGCTCTGGTCAATAGTATTGATTTAGCTAGTGGGCATGACTGACTGGGACAGCTCCTACCTAAGAAAGGAGATGGTAACACTTTTCTTTTTTGGCTGAGGATTTACACACATCCCTGCTAACATTACAGTAGTCTCAACTTTCCTTCTTATCAGCATGTTTTACCAAAAGCAACTTGTCAGTCATTTGTCTATCGAACACCTGGCTTCCCTGAGGTAGCATGCTGTAAACCACATATGCACCGTGACCCCATCTGCAGGTGATTCTACTTTAAGAATTCAGGAACACATTGTAGTCACAGCGTTCGATGCTTTAGAAGAATCAGATCTGAAGAATATCAGGGTCAGGACAGAGTCCACTGATGCTTTAGGGTTTCTTTCCCACCAGATTCCTTTTCCATGTGTAATTGCAAATACAATAGAGTTTCTTTGTACAGTAACTCTACCACCGCATCAGTAATTGGGGAACATAAAGAATGAGAATACAAAGATTCCGTGTTTGCAACTAAGAACCTGAAAATTCTTTGGGATAGGAAAGAGCAAAAAGTGTTTCCTTCGGAGCAAAGATGATTTATTCATTATTGTGCCATTTAAAGCAGATAACTTGAATCAAAGCAATGAGTAAGGTGGTGTATATACATATATTAAAAAAGAATAATAATAATAAGAAGGAGTGTATGGAAATCTGGAGAACAGAATATAGTTATTCACCAAAAGAACATACAGAATGCAAGGTATTGCTCTGTTTTTAGCAATAACATTTTAGCAGTTGTGAGATCTGTCCTTACATTTCCTTTCTTAATGAGAGGAATGAAGGAAAATGTCTGGAAAACATCCTTTCGGCCAAACTGTGGGAAATATAAGCATAAATGTACGAATGTCTCTATAAAATGATACCAAAGTCAAATGTTGATAGAAATCAACAGCAAACTTGGTCAAAATGTTTTTTATTCTCAATAAGGTTTTGTAAAAAGCAGATTGTCATTTAAATAAACAAAAACATAACAAAAATCTATATCAAAAGTGTTCTACCTTGAACTATAAGAAATCTCTGCAAAGTGGGACTGTGAAGAAATAACTAACATACACAAGCAACTTACATGTATGTTCTGAAAAACAAATGTTTTTTTATTGTGTAAGTCCTGTCTGAATATACTGACATCCCCTACCTGAACTACAGCACATCCAAAATTATCATGCAAATCAAACTAACTGGTTACACCCTATTCTGTGTACCATCATGTAAACAGCTCTTTCTGCTCATCTTTGAACAGCATGCTAATAGCTAAATCTGAAGATTGGCAGCAGTCACAACAAGGAAAAACAGATCAAATATTTTTAGAAGTCTTTTGCAATATTATCAGTGCTTATTTTCAGGAGGTAAGTATTAATCCATAGAAAAAAATATATGTTTACACTGAAAGCAAAAGTGAAAAAAATGTTTCACGCTTTAGATTTTTCACGTTTACATGTTTAAATCTAATTTGTACACTATGCCTAATGAACCATACCTTTGCTAAGGAAAGGAACACTTCAGCTGTTTGCTGCCTTTTATTTCTGTTTGATTTATGTTTGCTTGTGAGTGATGCTAGATGCCGAATTGGTGGGTTTATTGTTTATTGATTTCTTGTATTATTGGGTTTTGCATACACACAGGAAGTCAGAATTCATAGTCCAGAGATTTTTACTAACTGTGCAGTGAAAACTGTACACAGGGACCTTTCTCCATCATAGTCAGTGAAATACCAAGGAGTTAGGGCCAGATCCTGAGTGCTAAAATGGCACTAAAAGGTCTCACTGCTGGGGTTATGAACGCAGAATTATATTGAACCACAGAAACGAAGCTGAAGTCTTGGCCATGCTGCAAGTGTATCATGGGATAAAAGCTCACAGATTTCTGAATGCTGCAGCTGGCCCTACTACTATGTGACCACTTTGTCAGTATTAACATGCTAGCACTGTGTTCTAGTCTCCATCCCAGACAGCTAGGACCAGCGCTCTGGTTTTACAATGCAAGAACTGTAATGCTGTCATCACAGAATCATTTCATGCTTTTACTTGTAGAAGATTGTCAGGCAGCTTTTCTATTCTCCCATAGTTGTGGAAAGAAATGTCCTAGGCCTACAAAATTTATCCCCAATATAACTGTAGCAAGGGTATGGCTGTCAAGAGCTTTCATTAAAACATGATATTTTCAACAGAGCTCATGTTATTTTTCCAGTAACCTGCACAAAAGACATTCAGGATTTTGAGGATGGAGAAGACTAACTTGCCATTGTTTACAGCCTAATAATCAAATGAAAATACTCAGAGAGCTTCATGGGTGAGGAACATGAGGAGTTTTAGGTTATTGATAATAAAGACTTCAAGAGTTGGATCACACACCTACTTAAGGTGACAGTTATAGAGTGAACTAGAAAAGCAATTTATCATTTCTGAGTTGTTCATCAAGGAAATAATTGATGCCAGGAAATGCTGACAAATGTATGTGGAGCAAGACATATCCATTACAGGCAACATCCTATCCTTGTGTGAAGTAAAAGACAGAAATCAAAAAAGGTCATACAGGAAGATGTGAAAAACAATGAATACAGACTATGTACCATTTAAATACAGTTTAAGGAAATAATAAATCATTATAAATTTATTCTTTATTCTTTAAACTTCTAGAAAATAAGACAGAGAAACTAGAATGCTTAATTTAAACAAGGATATTGATGCAATAACAGGTGCATCAGGAATTTGTTAGAAGGCAACCTGTTGAGCACTGTGGGTACCTCTACCAGTAATCACTGCATCAAGTCTTGGTCTGCAGCACTACATCACCATGGTCCCTATTGCTAGCACTCCTCATGTCAAGGCAGTGACTTGCAGCAACAAGCACTCTCCAAACATCTTATTTATTGGTATATATGTAAACTACAATACCAGGGTATGAAGCATATAAAAAAGCTAGAATATGCTGAAGTTAAGATGTATGTCACTCTCTGTAGGCCTTTTATCTCAGGTCTAAGCCAAACAAATTATCCCTTGACCTTTGCTAACTGGAACTTTACCACTTTACATTTCCTAACACGTGAAGTAGAGAGGTCTCAGCCCTCTCCCAAGCTCCAGTCACAGGAGTGTGTTGGCCATGCCCAAAGGGACCACCGGAAGCCTCTTTGTAATCTAGAGTAGTTCAACATAAAATGGATGTCAAAGCTAATAGTAGGAGCTACTTCAGAGATGGGAGTACAAGAATCGATTTGTGAAGCCATCCTGTCCTGAAAAACTGGGCTAAGCAGCAGTAAGACTATCTTTATTCATTGCCAGACATGTTCATAGACCTGTGCAAGCCATTTTGTTCCAGCTCCTGAGCCTCAGTGCTTCACTGAGATGCAAACAAAACCTAGAAACATGCTGCTGTTTATTGCTCTATGCAACACAACAAGCCCAGACAGCTACGGATCAGCCGGGGGCTATAAAGTCTACACAAATCTTTCATCAAGGTTTTCACCTCAGTTAACACCGTGCTGTCCCTCTACTCCTGGCAATCCTGACAGTCGAGTATATGCTGTTCCTTAGCTGCATGGGTACAACTGGTGGCATTGACTATCACCATGATTCACTTTCTGAAAGCAAACAGCTGCATTCAAAACGCTTGCGGGACCTCAGCATCAACTATTGTCACCACAGCAGTAAGCAGCTGACAATGAGCTGTTCTGCTCCCACTGAGCTCTGGCTGGCAGGAGGCAGTGAGCTGCAGCCCTGCCCGGAGGGGAAATTCTTGCTATAGTAGGGGACATCTTGTGCTGTGATGAACTTCATGAACCCAGTAGGAGCTGGAACTGGTGTTGCGGCTATACATGATGCCTGTGGAAGGCTGCCATGGAGCAGGTGATTAGCTGTTGATTTGCGCATAGGTAAATGAGCATTTTGCTTTTCTTTTGCTCCTCATTTTGAGAACACTTGCCTGAGAGGCAAGATTCACGATGCTAGGTAGTCTTGTATGTCTGGCGTGTTTCAGCCTGGAAACTTTCCTCAACTGTCTTGATAAAGCCTTCCTCGTCATGGCGAACAAGGACTGTGTTTGACTATATGCTCTGTAAAAAAAAATGGTGGTAAAGTGCATCTGTAGACTATTGATTCCCTTATGACTGCACAACTCCCCTGTGTTTGTATATGGAAAAACAAGTGAACATGGGTAAAAGAGTAATACAGCACATTCAGGTTGTCATAAGGAAAATTGTTGCATTTATTCAGATAGGAATAGGTATATCTTAAAGAAATAAAGGTTCCTTTCTTTCCAGCTTTACTTAAGCACTTTGATGCCTACTGTCCAAAGCAATATTACAGCAACCTTGTGACTGAAAAGGCCATAAAACTATTAAAGTACTTGCTGCTTCTATAATATTGCATAGGATGTAGAGGCAAGTCAATGGCATGGTGGTTCGTGGCTTTCTTATCCAAACATCTCTTTTTTTTTTAACACATAATGTAACAAGGATGGGAATCCATAAGGTCTCAATTTTTAGCAATATTTCTGGTACCCATTCCTCTAGCTTTTTTGCTTATAAAAGGTAAAACTGATGTCCAGGCACCCCTGTGATGATAATCTCTTTCCAGATGGTCAAGGTAATAAGTTGTTGTTGTTGTTGTAGGTTGTTTTGTTTTTGTTTTTGTTTTTGTTTTTTAATCTTGGATGTACAGAATTCAGTAGCAGTTAACACCTAGAGTGCAATTATAATAGCATTAAAGTTAACCTTCAAATAGAAAAACAAAAAAGTGAGAAACAAAAGGAAAATGACTCTCAGTAAGACAAAAAGTTGGAAGATTCTACCTTACTATGAGAATCTCTGAACCTTCAGCTTAAAATTACGTACTATATTCAAAAAAAAAAAAAATGGGTTAGTACTCTGTGCAGAATTTGTAGCACTTTTGTATCTTTTTTCTTGAAGGCTGAGAATAATATTCCCTAGAATAAGAAAGATTTAACCGACTTATCTTTCTGTGTCATAAAATAATAATTTTTTTGAAATTTAAATTCATGGAAACTTTTATTCCCTAGAGGGTAGCTGGGAACACACAGAAAAGTAATATATTCGCTCCGAGTTGGGAGAGTCTTAGAAAGTCAGTGTACACAAATAGCACAAGCTGGGAGAACAGAAGCTGATTGCACCATTGTGCTCCCCTGAAGATGACATTGAAATCCTGGTTACAGAACTTTAGAGTGTGCTAATTGAAGGAGGACAGCTGGAAAAGCAGTGTATCAGCTAGAAAATTAAGCTTGTTACATATGAGTGAGAGATTTGTTCCATCAATTGGCTTACTAGCATCTTGAGAAAATATTCCTTTACTTCGTCGTTTTTTTCTTCAGTGTATTTCACCCTCACTTCTTTTCATTAACTGGAGCTCCCCCTCAAGGAATACAATGGGAAACTAGTTTTGCAGTAATAGAGACAGATTTCTCGTTTTGACTAAAACAATCTTGATATCCTAACCTACAAAATCTTAGAGATTTTCTTCAGGGCATTCATTCGCTTATGGCTGATATTCAGTTTGCTAAGCAATTTCGTGTAGAAGTGAGGCTGTTCTTAAAGAAAGAAACCTAGGCCAGAAAAGATTAGGACATTGATCTAAGTGACTTTGGGGACTTACATATGATTTTACTCAAACTACAGTTCTTGTACTATAAAATGGCTGATACCCACACTCTGTTCTAGTACAAAAGGCCTATATGTGGGCTCAACCCTGTCGCTCACACTTGAACAAAACCTAAATGACACCCGATAGATCGGTTGCTGCATGGAGCTTTAGCAAAGCATCTCTCCAGTAGCCTCACTGCTCACTATCCACTGAGGCAGGACATGCAAAAGAGGTGATGAGGCAGAAAATTTCCACTAGCAAAAAGGGAAAGCCATAGGAAGTTGTCATCACACAGTGACAGGGAGGTCTAGGCTATGGTGTCCAGAAATATCCACTAGGTTTGGCCAAAACTGTGAAACGAACTCTTCCCAAGACATGCAGACCCTCATAAATCTTATAGCCTTAAGTTGCAATGCATTTCTTCAGTCTTGACATCTCTGATATAGACATTTTGCAATGTTGATAGAAAAAGAAAACCAAATCCCATCAAAACAACACACAACAGTATATATCAAACAAAATACGTCATATAATTATTTTGGGGTGGAGGCCTGGCTGAATTCATTACTGCAGCATCATTATATAGTGTGATGAGAATCAAACTGGAAGGGCAGAGGGAGAGAAGAATGAATACCCACTAAGAGCTACTAGTGTCCTTAGTGCTAAGCAGATCAGCATAAGGGAGAAGAGATCATCAGCACCATGAATGGGACTTTGTTCCCTTTTCAGTGCCTCTACATCCCAAGCATGCCCTCAGACTCATCATAGGTCACACACAATGACCAGCCACACACCTATATAAATACCTTACATGGGAGATGTCCATGCCTCTTAGGATTTGAACAAGATACCATCTGCAATAGTTGTGGTGGCATTAGAGCTTTATCTGCTTGTCTGCATGCAATGACACATTAGGAAATATAATCTTTCAGGTTCTCCAGGGACCTGGTCCTACTCTTAGCACTCTGTGGCATGATCAGTAGCACTCAGCATGGCATGATCAGCTGTTCCAGAATGTGCTTAATTTTACTTCTTCCAGAAACTGGATGAAGTCATGAAGATGACCTTGACACAGTATCTATTACTTAATTTCTTTTTTAATGTTGTACAGTAGATAGAGAGCAAAACACCATACATTGTCGGCCCCAGCAGCATCACTCCACCATTCATCTTGACTCCAGCAAACCCCTTAAACTCTTCAGCTCCCCATTACTTTTATTGCACAATAATTAGACTGTGTATTTTGCAGACCCTCACAGTTTTGCTGTAGCCTACAGCATGTGCTGGGCATACAGCCATGCTTCTGGGAGAGGTAACCTTCTGCCCCCCTGCCCTGGCTGCTAAATAATGAACCTCTGCTGTAGGATATTGTCTGATATATCTTCTCAGAACCCCAAGTGAATGTTCAGTCATTCAGGAGCCAAGTTGCCAGAGATCTAATAGTTAATCTTTGCAAATTATGCTTATTTATTCAACTGAAACAGCTGGGAGGACACAGCCAGCATAACCAGAGGGTTTCCCAGGACCTACCTGTAAATATGATGCAGCTGTAGAGCTCTGCTGAGACAGAGAAGTTGCTTTTGCTCAGTTCAAAAAAGCTTGAGTAGCCACTGTTTGAAAGTGAAATAAGCTGCAGTCAAATGGGCAGAAGGGATCTAATTGACTTAATTATGTCAAATTTAGTTAATTATTGTTCAGTTGGTGCAGACAAAGCTATTGTTCTATCTTGCTACAATAAACTCTTTAGAATTTAAAGTAAATACTTATATTTCCCAACTCTTCCAAAAATTAACTTAATGCTTAACATGACTCTCCACTGAAATCAAGGCCTCAGCCTATTTTCCAGCTCTAATGTTACCCCTTTTCTGGCACTACCCAGCAGAAAAACCTCTTGCTCAGTCCTTCAGCAGTTCTTCTTCCTCGTGGCAGTGTGGACAAACCCTCAAGCTTCTGGCTGAAATTCAAATGGCAAATATATTGGCCTTTGAGGGGGTAGCAGAAGCTATACCTCTCCCATGCTGATAGTCTTTTTCTGCCCACCCACACTTTTCTGAGAAAGAATCAGAGAGTTGCTCTGCTTTCCTCAATGCTACAGCCTCTGGGATATGACCTGAGAAGTCCTA
Source organism: Anseranas semipalmata (assembly GCA_013399115.1). Classification (NCBI taxonomy): domain Eukaryota; kingdom Metazoa; phylum Chordata; class Aves; order Anseriformes; family Anseranatidae; genus Anseranas; species Anseranas semipalmata. The sequence goes on along the minus strand of VXAA01001785.1, from coordinate 344,052 downwards.
ACACTTCAACTTACGCAAGGATAGCTGGAGGCAATGCTCAGCAGCCAGGCATGTTTCTACGCAAAGCCACATGAAGCCATACTTCATGCTTTGCAAACAGTGCAATTGCAGTAGGATTTTTTTTTAATGTAAATGAGTTCCCTCAAGTAAAGCAATCCATATCTGCCCTTAAAACAGTAGAAATAGCTTATATGCAGCTATATAATATTTTCTAGGTAATATTTACTCTGATTTTTCTTACTGTCTCTCTGTTAGCGACCTAAAACCTTTCCTTCATCACGTATAGCTCTGTTCCCATGGATATGCAATATACAGCCTTTGCAAACAGTTCAGTTTTGTTATCATTATATTCATATATATTCATTCTCCTTATTACTGCCTGCCTCTGTTTGATTTGTCACAAACAATGTGCAACTAAGCAAATGCAAACTTGTAACATCCAGTCTGCATCACAAATTCCTACTCATGCAAGAAGGAATAATTCTGTGCCCTGTGCACTAGTCAACTGGCTTTGTGATTTGCAAAGGCTATAACATCACAGGCTGGTTAGAGAAGAAAGGAAGAATGCAGAAAGTGTGGTTGTTTTTGTTACTGCTATACCCACTCAAACGAGCACTTTTCATTTGTCTCTGTAATCCGAAGGATCCTTCCTGAGCCCAAGGTACATTAAGAAAGAATGTGTGCATGGGGGGTCCCCACTGTGTGGTTACCCTAATGTTTTCATGACTCTTCAGACATCTCCTGCTGACTTAGATGCATAAAGGAAAAACTAATCCTGCTGAATCAGGAAATGAGACAATGGGGATATTCCATATTATTCCCATTACCTTTATATTATAGTCTGCAAAGGCTACCACTCAATGTATGTGACTTCTTTAATTCCCACTTCAGTCAATGGCAGTTTGGGGTATCTGTTCAAACAAACTGCACGGGGAATGTTTAAGACCCTGGTGACAGGAAAAAGAACATTTTCTGTATTATTCAAGTATTTAGAGTCCGTATCTCAGTGTTTTGAGTCTCCTCTATAAAATGAGATGATCTAGGCTTCAGAATAAAGCTGAGAAACAATTTATAGCCTTGCTCTCTAATATGCCTTAAGCTTCTGATGGTGTACCATTAAAATAAAGAAACACAAGGAAAAAGTTCCATTATAGAGCAACAAAGTTCATTTTAATTCCAGAACATATGCTCCAATATCACCTATCTTTCCATATTGTTAACTAAACTACTGACATCAACTTGATTTGTTGAATAAATAGATTAATTAATCTAAGTGAGACATGGTACGCATCCCCATTATCCTCCATTCTGTGCACAAAAAAGAGCAATCACGATGTGCACTTGTATTAAATTTTGTCAGTAAAATATGCTTGCTTGATATTGTAGGCATTTGCATTTTATATACTTCAGTTACCATCTGCTAATGGTAATTTAATCATTCAATAAATAACACTAAAGAGAGCAACATTAATGAAGATTGGAGAATTTTTTAATATAATGAATAATTTTTGGTTTACTTCTGAGAACTGCAACTGCAGCCAGCAATAAAAAGGATAATCCATTTAAACTAGAGGACAATAATGAAAGCTGTTGTTATGGTTCTGGCATAGTGGATGACCAAAGGGGATTGTAAATTCCCAGAGTGATGACTTCCCCTACCCTTTACTAAGGAATAATGTGTGAATCATTATGTTATAGACAGATGGGACTGCTCTAGAGAGGCTGTGATTTCATGCTAGCCTAGCAGAAGTTCCAGGAGGCATTCAGAGCTCAGAAAACTGTAATATCTACTGCAGGGCAGGAGAAACCTGGGTATGGACGAACTCTTTTAGAGAGTGCAGGCCTCAAATCCCAGCTCAAGAAAGAACGCCTCTTAGGGAGGGCACTTCAGGACCTGCTAAATAGTTGTCACCTTGACTCATACACAAGTTTAAATATAAGCATTTGCTTACAGGCTCTTCTTAATAAATGTATGCTGAGATGTAGATATTTCTTTGCTACTTATGATTTTTATCCTATTTTTAGCTCATTTCATTAAAACATGTAAAACCTTTTGCATAGTTTTAAATGTACATTGAATTTGATCCTGTTTTCTGGCTTGGGATAGGGGTAGAGCCCAAATTGTTTCTTTACCAGAACTCCAAACTATTCCCTTAGTAAGATGGAAACAGGCTTAACCCTAAAATACAGAGCTCTGATGTCTGCCAGCAAGTGCCAGTCCACTAGAGCCCATACCTTCTTACTCACATCTGCACTGAACATCACCTGCAATGCCACATGTGACGGGTTCATATTGTAGCTCTGTTTCATAGGTCCTCTGTCATTTCTGTATTGAAACAGCGTATGCCTAGCTTTCTGGCAGCTCCATATCTGAGTATACCAATACCCAGGCAGAGGTCCATAGTGACGTACCCTGCATAGTCTGGTGTGATGTCAGATGAGTCCAAAATCATCCTTAAGGTCACAACCAATACTGTAGGCACAATTCCAAGGCACTAGCAGAGGGCAGTAACTAGTAGTTATTCAATGCAAGGAGGAGCTGGTTTAAAAAAGTGAAGTTTGACTATCATGAGACTAAACACAGCACAGATGAATCCAACAGCTCTCCTTTTTCTATGAGGAATTTCACTGAGTACTCCATGTAGTCAAATGACAGACTTTTTAAGACACTTTGAGAAAACCAGAAGAGACTTAGAAAACAGAGAAATCAAGGGACTTGAGACAGGTCATATGAGCAGCAGAACTACAGTGGAGGATCCAGGAAGAGCATCAGAGATACAGCAGCGGTAGTGTTGTTGCCAAGGAATGAGTTAAATTAGAATAATTAATGATAGAAAATATGTCATATGGGATCAGACCAGCTATTCGTTTGCCCAAGTATTTTCCCTTTGGCTATGTCAATAGGAGGTGCTACTTAGGGAGATAGCATGAGCATTATTTTATCCACCATTCCCTTTTTCCATCCCCACCATCCATGTTAGAGAGCACATCCCTGTCTGTTTCCTTACTATCCATCTATGGACACATTGTCAATGAACTTGTCCAATCCTCTTTTGAATCTGCTGATATGATCTGCATCCCTCAAGCCCCTTTAGCTACAAATTCCAGATTAATTCAGGCTGGTAGGGATCTCTGGAAGTCACCTAGTCCAATGGTTGGCTCATTGTAGGGTTAACTTCAATGTTAGATCGAGTTGCTCAGGCCCTCGTCTATAAGCTTTGGAGATCTCCAAGGACAGAGATTATGCAGCCCCTCTGTGCAACATGTTCATGGATTTAACCATACTCACTGTGAACAATATTTTCCTAATTGGAATTTCTCTTGCTTCCCTTTCCTCACTCCAGTTTGTCAACCTTCTTGTAATATTTTTTTTTCTGTCTGCTGTGTAAAAACTATTGTATTTGTTTTAAAACAATCTCCTAGCTTCAGGGATTGCCCCCTAGTTATAGTATTGTCTTGTGGTGAGAGCTGCCATCAGTTGTTTTTTTTTTTTTTAAATTCTGAGTGAATTTTCCACAAAAGTGAGAGGATTTTGCTCCCTTGTGAATACTGAATGCAGTGAGGTGGTCTATGTTTCCGTTGAGGTGGAAATGTTACTGTGCCTGAACCCTTGGATTATTTATAATCCAATATGAACTATGACAGTGCAATTAAATATGTAAGTAGTGATTTATTCTCGATTGCATATGACTGACTATTGCTAAATAATTTATTCAAAACCAAGTTTACAGATTGATCAATGTCTGCAGGTACAGGAATATGTAACATTAGCAAAGGCTTTGTATATGGTTGCAGTAAATACAGAATACTTAAAAAAGCCTTTGGACCTGCTCAGTGTGTGGTTTAGTACTGCTGGTCTGTTTTCCTGGACCAGGGTGGCTATGCCCATGACAGGTGAGTAGCATCCTTTGTATGCCAGTCCCATCTGCTTTATCTTGCCTGTAATGTTTTCATGCAGATAAGCTTTTAAGGGGAAGAAATTTCCCCCGTTACCTTTTCTCACTCACTCTGAAACTTTTTGCCTTTTAGTCAAAGACCTGCTAAGTAATTGCTTGTCAATGAAATGATTTTTTTTCCATTGATTGATGTCATCCTATTATAAAACCAGAAAATGATCCCTCATTCCTTTTGGAATCTTCAGAGAGAAATATTTTCCTGCATCAACTACTGCACTAAATAATTCATGGTTTATGACTTCCATTGCGTCTTGATCAAGACACCATTTCTTCAGTATAATTTTAAAATAAAACACAATAAAATATTTTATTATTTTCTTGAGTAAATGATGACCTCTCAGGCAGGTGTTCCTGAGGCACAGCAGAGAAGAGGTGAAATACAGGCAATAAATATAGACAACTGTAGGAGGTTTAGAGTGCAACTAATGCAGAATGCTGGCAAAGAGAAAGTTGCCATTCTTTTTAGTAACAAAGTAATTTTTTCGTGGCCTTTGCAGCCTGAGTGAGCCACTGTACTCCTGTCAGTCTACTTACAGAGACAGCAGCTCTAGGCAATGTCAGAAAGAGGGGTGGGAGGGTGGGAGGTGAGGAGCAATGTGTTGCAGGAAGTTTTCTCAGATTCCGGCTCATGTGTCAGACCAGAGATGGATGAGGATGGAAGGAGAGGAGAACAAGGCAGAATGGCCAAGAACTTTTGTCTGGGTGCACGTAGCACAAGGCAGGTGTCTGGAGGCCTGGGGCTAGTCAGGACATCTATGCTCATGGTAGGTGAAGGGGGGGGAGCTGAGGGGGAGCAACTGCAGCAACTGGAGCTCTCCAGTGGCCATTGGTCTACTGAGGACCAGCACAGCTCCTCACTGCAGCCTGTGCTGGCAGCAAAACCTGAGTCCATCCTGGAACAGGCTGGGCAGATGCATGATGGCCGTGGTGACACGGTGACTTCTCAGGGCTCATTGCCATGGTGTTCCTGCTTTTACCCCTGCGATCTACACAGTAGCTGCAGTGCTGGCACCTCGCACCATCCTAGAGCAGCAGCCTGGCTTCTCCTCAGCTTCAGGTGATGCCCAGCACCCGAGACTTAAAGCCTCCTGGTCTAGTGTTGGCTACTGGCCAGTGCAGAGGGTCCCTCTGGACCTGTGGACCTACAGCCTAGTGCTGCAGCCCATCCCTGAGCATGGCTCAGCTTGCAGTCTGTCTGTCATGCATAAGGATTAGTCAAACCAGCACACATGGGATGGGCACACACATCTCCATTCAGTGTGTTTTGTGTGCTGTGCTAGCACCCAGGTAAACCAAGAGGCCTGCACTCAGGATATCCCTCATTTCCTTCTTCTCCTGAACTCAGGCCAGAAGCATTTGAGGGACAAAATAGTTCCACTTGACAACACCTCCCTCTCATCATTTGTTAGCCTATTTCCCACTCCATCCTTTAGCTCCCACAGCACTGCTTTGACAGGGAATGGCCTCTGCAGTTTTCACTACTTCTTAACAAAACTGATTTAAAATTTTTCCCAGTAGCCTGAAGGGAAGATGGCTGTTGCCCTCAACAGGTTAATACAGCCTGAACCTAGCTGAAGGGTGAAGCCAGCTATTCAGACATAAGTGAAAAGGAACTGAGCCCCCCGCTATTTCTTGCAATCCATTTTAGTGAATTTAGTTCCCATTGGAGGCATAAAAGCAGGTGACAGCAGCTATAGCCTGCTTTGTTCTGATTATTTCTGGCTTGCTCTAAAAGTAATTTACTGTAGAATAACCCACGTTAGAGGCTGTGGCTCTGCAATTTTACACAATGCACATATAACTTAAGCATCCTTCCCACACTGTCCTAACAAAGAGGAGTCATCTCCCATGTTGAGAGAGTGGTTTGCTCTTCGTGCTCCTCCAGCACCTGGCCTGCCTGCTACAGCAGCCAATGAGGTTGCCACTGGTAACAGTGTTTTATTTTGGATACAGAATGCTATTTTTTCTAAGTCTAAAATCTGACATCCCTATTAATTGTGTCTGTTGCAGCAAGAAGTTGCAAAGAGATGAAGCTGTAACATTTTACACTCTAATACTCAGTAAAAAAAAAAAATCTCGAAATTTCAGTTTTATGCTTAGCACTAATAATGTGCTTAGTTATTTCAAATCCATTAGACTGAAAAATTTATAGACTGAGAAAATGCAATTTGGAGCTACACAGGCAGCCTCAAGGTAGAAGGTAAGTATTGGACAGTTTGTTACTTTGTCATAATTTTACTAAAATCAAAGGGGCTGTGCCAGTTAAAGATGAGTTAAGGATTTGTCTCACCACAGTATTAGAATGCCAAGCCATAAACCAAGCAGGATTGGTGCTGCGTGAGCTAACAAAATGGCCATATGAAGGCTGAAGTCACCAGAAACAGTACAACAGGCTTGCTTAGCCCTGTACAGATGCACTGAGCCATCTCAAGCAGAATCCCAGTGGTGCTGGAAGGCAAATCTATGCATAAGCTGTCCAAACCACGTGTCAGGCAGACAGAAGCACGTATTATATTATCCCTACCTCAGGAGTTCATTTGGATGGTGAACAATCTTTGGAGAGTCAAGACCAAACAGCAAGCAAAAATGAATGCATAACCTGAACAACCTAAGGGACTATGTATTTTAAATTCTGAGGATAAGGTGCATACTGTCAGGCAGATCACTTCACTCTTTGAATTAAACTCTGAGACATTTAACATTGGCAGATGCATTCCTAACAATCCCTAGGGAGGCAGTGAACGTTTATTCCTTATGCCCTCTTCATTGCAAACTGTTCAAACAATTGTAGCAGGCCTACACTGCAGAGCCAACTGAACCAAAAGATCATAAAAAGCAATTTTTCTAGACAGCCACTCAGAGACCCAGGAGTTCTCCTGCTGGCAAAAATAGCAGTGTGTGGCATTTGGACTCTGCCAAGCTCGTGCCCCGTGAAAGATGACAGGTGACAAACTCAGAGCTTGTGAACAATGAGGAGAAAAACGCAAGAAAATAGCACATACTGCCCTCCCCTAAAGCCCGGGAGGAAGTGTTGCTTCTATGATTTTTTGCTGTCTGTACTTTATGCACAGTTTTTTGTTACTTAGTAATATAAATGCAGGGTTATCCTGTAGGGGGGAAAATGTTAGGCTAGCATTGCTGGCTCAGCCAGTGTAAATCAAATACTTGTTTTATCTTCAGAGAATAAAGGAAATGTACAGTAAGAAAGAAAAAATCTGCTGGGTTTCCTAGTGCTACAAAAAATATAAAAGTACCTCACCAGCTCAGTCTGAGCCCCTTAGGTACATCTTGTGCAAAATAAAAGAACTCAAATATGATCAAGTTAGGTTTATTACAAACCAATGGCTTATTTCTGCTATGGAATTGGCCAGTTATGCATGTTCAATAATTAATCCTGTTGGTTTGCCTTTGACAAAACTCAGTTCTCACGACAGCCAATGACATTTCATGTGAGATTAATGCAAACCATTGTGTTTATATTTTCCTGACTTTATCAGATGACCAGTTACGTATCCTAGCATATACATTCTCTGGATTAAGGATCCATTCCAACCATATCTGAAAACCAACCAGGGGGTGTCAAAATACCCCAGCCCACTTTCTCCCCTCCCTATGTTTTTTGTGGGGAAGAAAACCCGACACGCAGACATCCAGTGTCCAGGATCATGCTGCCGACTGCAACGAGGGGAGAAGTGCCGGCAGCCTGTGCCGTGCACCCACTGCTCAGGTGAAACTCAGTCACAGTGACCCCTCAGCTTCTGGTGTCCCTCTGCTAAAAGCCTGAGCTGTCTCTATTTCTCACTGAAATAACTCCACTGAGGCGAGCCTTTTGTAAAAAATTGTGTATGGGAATAAAGAATCCAATCTCGACATTAGGTCAGTGAAATTGCTGCAGACATAGTCTGGTGTAAGTGGGAGCAGAAATTGGGGCTTAATAATGTGACAACATTTTGAAGGTATCATTTTCCCCAGGATTCCTTTAGCAGTTGTCACTTCATGCGTTATTTATTCACCACACATTATACAGCAGTTTCCTGACTGGACTGTGACATTTTCCACCATTCTTTCAGCATTATTGTCAAAATCGTCCAAACTAAAAGCTAAAAGTTTAAAATGATCAATTCTGCCAGTTTGTTTTAGTCTTGTCTTTGCCTCTGGAATCTTTCCAAAATCTATAACAGACTGAAAGCACTCCAAATTGCCTTCTCTGAATTCCAAAAGAAAGGGAGAAGAAAATATAGGAAGCTTTTGGAAAACAAGCTTAGCAAGTCAGTTAAAAAGATGTACAGTTTAAAGAAGTGGTTGCATGGTCTGGGGAAAAAAAATCATCAGAAAAGTCTTATGGAACACACTGGCTCTAAAGTTGGAATCGACATTAACGACAACAAAGAGAATGAAAAATAATGAAATAACGTTTGTTCCTCCTAATGAAATGGAAAGAGAGCTTTAGCGTTTTCAGTTTTGAATGGTTTTCAATAAAATAAAATAAAAGCCAACATTTTCTTCCCTACAACATGAAAAAATTTGTTAAATTGTGTTGTCTAGTCATTAAAAATGTTCCTTGTAATTCATGAGGCAGAAAAATATTACACTCATGGTGTGGCTCTTCTGAAACAAAACCAGCAAGGACAGACTTTATGCCTGAGGGACCTTTGTTTAGGCTTGGTTCTGTCCATATTAAACACTAACACAGGAAGCCCCAAATGCTGTCAGTTCTTTACCTGTGCATCTGCTAGAATGTTAAACAAGCCCAGGACAGCTCTGTGGCATTAAAGCCAACTACAACAGTAAAGCCCACTTTCATAACATAAAATTACCTTACCCTTCAAAACAGCATGGCTTCATCCAAACTGCCTATTGGAAATGGTCCAAAGCCATACTAACTTCTGCCCCATATCCAAGGCCTATGTTTGGAAGATTGATGATCAGTCTGGGTCAAAACCAGTAACAACTGGCAGTTGTACAGCACAGACATTTCAGCCGCAGTGTTTGGGAACACGCCCTGGAAGTGTTTGGCTTATTGCTGTAGACACAGGCATTGATCCTACACAACTGTTGTGATGTAGCCCTGGCAGGCAGCTCAGCCCCATGCAGCCGCTCGCTCACTCCCCCCAGGTGGGATGGGGCAGAGAATGGGAGAGGTAAAAGTGCCAGAACTGAAGGGCTGGGACAAGGACAGTTCACCAGGTAAAGCAAAAGCCGCGCACCCAAGCAGAGCAGAAGAAGGAATCCACTCGCTGCTTCCCATCGCAGGCAGGCGTTCAGCCCCTCCCAGGAGAGCAGGGCTCCTCACGCGTAGCGGTTCCTTGGGCAGACAAACGCCGTCACCCCGAGCGTCCCCCCTTCCTCCTCCTCTCCCCCAGCTGTTACTGCTGAGCACGGCGCCACGTGGCACGGGACGTCCCTTTGGCCAGCCTGGGCCAGCTGCCCTGGCTGTGTCCCCTCCCAGCTCCTGGTGCCCCCCAGTGCCCTCGCTGGCAGGGCCGCACGAGGAGCAGGAGAGGCCTTGGCTCTGTGCAGCGCTGCTCTGCAACAACTAAAACATCAGTGTGTTATCAGCATTATTTTTCTCCTAAATCCAAAACACAGCACCATACCAGCTACTAGGAAGAAAATTAACTCTATCCCAGCTGAAACCAAGACAACAACAAACACAAAAGACTTTCCATGCAGTTTTGGTGACCCAGCACAGAAGCTCAGAAAAGGTTCTGAAAATCAGAACCTTGAGTAAGACTTCCTTCTCTGTGTGTCAGGGAAATAAGGTAGCTGGGACTGGGATTAATATTAGTTTGCATGGTGAACAGGGGCTGTCTGCAGGAAACCAGCTTGTTGGGAAGCCATCTACAGCCAGCCAATAAGAAATGCTGAGGAGAGGGCTTTGGCTGAAATCTGATCTTTTGGTCAGAAGGGTCTCCAAGAAAGTGTCTCTGTCTGCCTGGAACCCGCAGCCACAACCCTCTCTTGGAAGCTGGTGCTGGCTGGCTAGTTTCTCCAAAACCTTTCCTTTAAAGCATGTCTGCAGCTGCCTTTCTCTATCTGTGTGACAGCTTAGTAAGTAGAACACTTATGGGGGAGCAATTTTTGATAGTAATAGAAATTTAAGCAGCTCTTGTCCCTGGTTGTTTGTCCTGGAATGCTTCCTGTCAGAGCTAAGCTTTGTGATTTTTTCCAGGTCCTAGAAGAAGTGAAATTGAAAACAGATTCTGCAGCAGTCAGTCATGGTTGGTGCTGAGATGTGTCATGAGGTGCTAATCTCCTCACTGGGAAGTTGTAATTCATTGCACGTGGACAGGCAGAGAAAGCTCTAACACCACCAAAAAATCACTGGAGAGAGTGTCTGGCTCAAATCCTGAGATACAACACTTTTCCCATGCAAGACACTTAACGCAGTTGTGTGACCAGTCCTGATATTAGTAAAGGTGAGGGAGGACTTGGGATACTACAGGCACGAATAAGGGAAGGAAGTAAACTCCCATTCCTCATGATCCTGATGGTCTTCTCACCCACAGTGACCTGCTCAGTAGTTAGCACACAACAGCTGCTTCTTACTAGGTCTCACAGCCTCTTCTCCTGTCCCTTCCTCTTCCTTCCTCCTCCATCTCCTCTTCTCCTCCATTAGCCTCTTCTTGCGCTACCTAGAATATCCTGAGTTGGAAGGGACCCACAAGGATGATCGAGTACCTGACCCTGCTTCTCTCCCCATTCTCAGGCATGTGGCGTGACCCCCATCTTGTGTTCCAATGCTGGGGCACACACGATTCTCCCATGAGTGGACTCGATTCACAGATCCAATACAAAATTACCCACTGCCTTTGCAAGCTTGCTTTTCTGCTAAGCAATTTGAACCAGCTTATGGAGGAGTCCAGTGACAGCTCAAGATAATCAGCACGTCCCGGGGCTGTGAGGAGGCGGTGGCAGCTGTGGGGCTTGGTAGCAATGATCTGTTACACCAGCTCAACCTGCCTGTGAAACTGCACCTTTAGGAAGCAGAGGCCTCCTTCCCCTTCCTCAGACACTCTCTCCCACATCTTCCCAGCTACCAGAAGCCTGCCTAAATTACAGACACAGGAAGGGCCTGGAGGAGAGAAAAGCAACATTGTTCAAATCTTTTGTTGCAGCTCTGCAGAAATGAACTCAGGATTCCTGAACGTGACAGAGCAAGTGTAAGGAGGAGCCCTATGCTCTAGCTGTTCTTGGCTCTGTAGTCCAATCTCCCTTTTTTAGATTTAATTGCTTGTTATTTTGGTGTGCATACCTCGCTTTAACTGAATTAACCAGGGAGCTATTGCTCAATGTGTCACTATGAAATAAGCGTTCCCTTCCCCAGGCTCTCCTTTATCATGTGCCTATCCTCCTGACTCCCAACAGAGCTTCTCGGGGACTTTTATAACAGATTCCCTGATATGTGGCACTTAAATAACTGTCTGTGAACACTGTGCTGGTTTTATTCCATTGGCTGCAACACAGAATTTATTCCATTGGGATTTACTATAGTATCAATGCTACAAAGGGGAAAAAAAAAAGAGAACTTGTGCAGCCATTGAAAATCATTGCCTTGATAAATCAACATCAGTGACAGAACTTAAATAATATTTTAAAATAAGATCGCAGATCGTAAGCCCTGATTCTGTATGCTCTAATCATGTGATGATGAGAAGAACAACGCTACTAATAGAAACGTATAAATCTTTCAATGCCAGGAAAAGTAATATAACATGCTACACAAATATATATATATATATATATACGTAAAATGGTTGAATTACTTCTAGAAAATAAATAACAAAGCACACATAACTTTTTTTGTTGTTGTTATGAATGACCTAGAATGACCTATAACTATTCAGTAATTGCAAACAATATTATGAACAAATGTTGTTTCATACTTAGTCCTTTACTGTTTGTTTCCTTTGCTATTCTCTTTGTGAAACTGGTCATACATACCATGTAATAATGCATTTTGTCCCTTACATTTCTCATGGAAAACAGCTATCTATTTCCTTAAGACATTTAGGTCTGTCAGCCACATTGTTAGCCATTTACCCAAAATGTATTAAAGTACATTTTGTTGTCTCTCTTGCATCACATGCGTAAATATCAATAGTTGATACATGCATAGTTTGGATTTAGCTAGGAAGCTGTAAGATATATTGGCATCTTTTAAATGCTATTTCTTTGTTCTCCAGATCCTAAAGGCTTGGGAGCTGAGGGGAAGTATCTGTGTTTGTTGCTGTTTCCCTCAGAATGAAATCTCCTGCTAATGTGGTCGGGGAGATGCGCTCAAACACAGGAAGAGGATGTAACAGATGCAGTGGCATCTGGTTGCACTTTTAGAACCTTAACTAAAAATGTTCTGAGGAACGATTTCCTGCATCTTTCTCTGTGAGAACCAGCTTAGCTACCCATTGATAATACTTTAAATGTCAACACTCTTCTATCACTGCTTATCAAAGACAGAAAAGGAATGACTGCAATATACCATCAAATTTCCTCAAGCCTTAGCCACAAAAAAGCTTTAAAATACTACCAATGATATTACACTTTTGCAAGCTGAAGTTCAGCCAAGGACACACGAAGCTCAGGAACCCCAACAATAATCTGGGGGTTGGGTGGAATACTCTCAAGACCATGCACGCATCATTCACCTGCCTGGTCATCTAATCATCTGACACAGCAGTGTCAGGGGAAACTTTGTTGTTGTTGTTTTTGTTTGTTTGGTTTTTGTTTTGTTTTGTTTTTCCTGGCCCCTGAATAAGAAACTGTTCATGAAAGTGCGTTTAAGTTATAAATAACAAATTCTATCAATTATTAACATAGCTACTTCTCACGTAAGGACAGTAAAAACTTCTTCAACCTTCTCTCCAGCAGAGCTGTGGAGGCAAATATTTAGCAACTATTATTAAGGGTGGAAAAAAAAATAATCCTCAGTGGTTTTGTGTTTATTTTGTTGTTTTGTTGTTTTGGTTGGTATTTATTTATTTATTTTTTCTAATCTGGGATATCGTCTACTTTCCCTCCTTTTTTCTTCCTTCTTTCTCTCTTTCTCAGGAGAAGTAGGAATCCAAAAAAAATTCCAACCTCAGGATTTGTATGAGAGCAGTCCTTCATTTCTACTCTACACATCTGTTAACAGCAAGACTACTGCCAGAAGTGTACTTTAGAGACTCTTTTGCAATAGCTTCTTCCAGAGCTTTTCCTTCCTACTCCAAGTACATTATGCAAATCAAGAAAATATATTAGACTGCAGTCTTGGAGAATTGTGGTGGTTAACCTAACGATGAATATAGCTCTGTAAAAGCTCCCTTACTATGGCTTCAAGACTAAACATGTAACATTTGGAAAAATATTTCAGAACATCACAGAGTGGTTCTTCTTTATTATCTGCAAGGAAAACTTGATGGTCACCTAATCCTCACAGTGCTTCCAGAAACCCCTAGATATTTTCCCAAAGTGTAGTTTCCCTCTCCAGAAAGAGCCCAAATCCACCACTGCACATCTCACAGAGCACTGTGATGCAGTCACTGCATCCCCACGCTTGGCTCCACCGCAAGCATGAGGCATTGTTCTTGGAAAAAAAAAAAAACACAGCTCGCTTTGTATTGAGCCACACGTGCTGGAAGTCTTCACCTGCTGCTCAGACTAAGATGCTCTAACAAAAGCCTCCTTCTAGAGAAGATTTGTATGAGACCCTAGCTTTGCCAACATAGACCCGAGTTGGTTCATTCCTGAGTTCATTGATGTGCAGATGTCCCACATCTACACAAATGTGGAGGCAGTGCTCATGGAAGGAGAAAAAGGCTGTAATGAGACTAAGGACAGAAACAACGGCTCAGGGCAAGGAGGCTTTCCTACTTCAGATTAAGTGTTTCAGGAGATCCACAGCAGGATGCAGTTTATGTAGCCTCCTGGTGCTGAGTGTAGCCTCTGGGAGCTGGGAAAGACAAGGAAAAATGTCAGTGATAAACTCTTGGCTGGGTGGCAGAGAAAATCATTTTGCATATCCCCATCCACAGCCTCGAACACAGAAACCCTAAGGATGACGAAAGGGAGCAAGCAGTGAGATACTTTTCCTCAAAGAATCTGATTCTCCAAGCTCTTCTCCTTGCGAGTCAGCAGGCAACAGTGTGCTTCCTGCCACCAGCTGTCTTCCACCATCACACCCACTTGTCAGCCTGGCTCCTTCACTTAGCAGAGAGTCAAGGCCACCTGGAAATTAACCCTTGCTGGCCAGCACACAATATGTATTTCCAGAAATGTCAGAGATGGTGAACCAGGTTTTGACAGCAAAGACTTGATTATACACTTGTATCTGAGCAGCTGACCTGAGATCATGACTGACACCTGGCAGGGTGACATGGTCTCTGAAGGGACTTTAACTAGTTCAGATGTGAGCACATTGTTCTCTCCTTTAAGGTTTTTGAAGCCTCTTGTTCCTTTCTCATCTTTCCCAAAATCATGTGCTACCACATATATTTTATCAGTGTGCTTGCTACAGGACATTGATGCTCTGAGACTGGAGTAGGTGCTGAGGAGCTGCACAAGGGAGTGGCACTGAATAGAGGGGTCACAGCGCATGTATGGCACACAAATGGCTGAGGAAAGTCTTGCCAGACACATCAGTAGAGTTCCTATCTTGGGATACCCTGCACACTAAGTTACCTAGTCATAAACGAATTGTTTTGTATCCTCCCTTGCAGCTAGAGCATGGACACAAAAAAGGTTTTACGGCCTGTAGGCCATAACAAGACCTCTAAAGTGGACACACCCTAGGAGCAATCTAGCAAAGTAGTCCAAATGTGTCAGCATTTTATCTGCTTATGATGCTATGTTATTGAACACAAAGCAAACATAATTTGTAGAAACTATTTCACAACCACCACTTTTTACTCATCAGAGCAGTAAGGTAGGGATTTGAAAAACAAATGATGTAGTTCACACAATTCCTTGGACAAATTCTAACACAAAATAAAATTTTCCAGATTCCCCTAAATAGAAAGAAGAAGGTTACTGGAGTGGATAATCTTCAGTAGACCTATTGGGGTTTCATCCAATCTTCCAACTCTAAGAAACTATAATAGTCTCTACAAGTGGTTTCCTTCTCTCTGTTTTTTCAGCTGCAAACTTGGCTGGGAACATCAGGTTTGGAGGATGGACTGAGCTATTGAACTTGGTTAGCAGCATCCAACCGATGACTGCATTTTCTTTTTTTTTTTTTTCAGAAAATGACTCAGCTAGGTCTCTGTACTGCTTCAAGAGTCATCAGGGACAGAAGAACAGCAAGATATTTCTGTACTTCAGAATGCACAATGAACACTGAAACAGACTTAGCCATGGCTAAAAACAGCACAATAATAAACAAACAAACAAACAAACAACAACAACAACTCTTTCCACTGATAAAATTTTGTTTATATCCACTTGATGTGGAATATATCCCTCCGATGAAGTCACTTCAAAGCTTAGAATAACAGCTTCAAATGAGACAGAACTTGTCTTCAGATGCAGAGGAAGTCGATATTTTCCTTCTAAAGAAGCACCAAGAAATGTGACTCGGTTTGTTTTTCTTCTCTTGAAAAAAGGCAGGTTTTGGCCTAGCCTAATTATCAATCTTTGGAAACTACTTGAACATTAGACAACGCAAAAAATCCACCTGTTGTCTAAAATGCAGCACTCACATTGGATGGTTTCTCTTAACTGGCAAATTCACTCTCCTCTTTTTTTATGTTACAAGTTTGAAAACATGTGTTTCCACAGCTCTTTGCTAAGCAAATCTGTAGGTACTTCTTCCCCACCCCTGGAATAGATGGTAGGCTGATGCAGCTTCATATATTTATCCTACAGTTCAGAAATATGGCTCACAACATTGTGAAGGCTACATATCGACACCTCAGGATGTTTAATTGCTACCAGCTGAAAATCTGAATCAGGGGACACTGTATGGACAGTATTAAATTATGCTTTAATTCAGAACTCCATTAAAAGTAAAGCAGAGGAGAATTAGGCCATCAGGTTATATATGATAGCGCAACCTCAGGTATTCATACTGTCCATGACAGAGTATTAAATGTCTGAGTTGAAAAAGATATGAGATTTCGTTCTGTTATTTGCTTTTCATGTCAGAACTACAGCCTTTGCTATCTGCTATATTTTCCTTTCAGAACCTATGCCTCCTGTGAGACTGAAGATATATTTAGAATTGTTAAAACTTTTGACATAAATACAGTAGTGGAATAAGTACTCTGTTCTCTCAAAATAGGTTTGGCTATTTAAGTTAACTGAAATGAAAGTAAGTAGTCTGGGAATCACTTGGAATGTTACTTGTCCAGATCCTCCCCTGGTATAATTACCTTAGGTGCTAAAGCAGCTGTTTGCATAGACATTTAGGCTTAAGTAAATCACGTTTGAAGAATAGGAGAAAAAAAAAAAAAAAAAACATGCTTGATAAAAGCTTGCTAAAGCTTACATTTAAGAATTAATCTTCAGTCCCCAAACCAGTTTTCTCCCTCTGCGTCTCTCATCAGAGCAATGACCATTTCTGACTTGCTTCTTGCTCATCTCTTCAGGCAGGAAGCATCATGGAAAGCCTAAAATACAAAAATGACTGATTACCAGGAGACTTTGGAATTCAAAAAGCTGGGAAAAGAGTGAGAGACTCCATTTGGGTTGGAAATATGAAAGAAGCAGGCTAGATTTCGAGTCAGGGTATATGTAAGACACAACTAATCACTGCCTTTTTCTTGCTTATGATCTTGCCAAAGCAGACTGCTTCCTTGTCATTCTTTCTGGTCATATTAGAGGGCAACACTGCTATTATGCTGTCTTGTGCCATTACTTTCCAAATTTCTCTTTTTCTTAGCTTTCAGGCTAATGGGCACTATGTATTACTGTAAGACCATATGAGTACTCAGCAGATCTGACTCAATTTACCTTAGTGCTCTTCCCCTTGGAGAAGGGTCCTCTCAGTCTTCACACTAGTGAAGCACTGCAGCACTTCCCACAGCCCTGCCTGTCTGATTTTGCCCAGAGTGGCATTCTGATGATGTGTGAAGGTACCCACTGACCTGGACAGAAACCAAGGAAGGGACTGAGGAGATTAGGATGGTGCATGAATGAGACTCTCTTCTTGGTCAGTCTGCCTGCTGCGGCTGGGGTTCACAGCCAAATCTGGAAAGAGGAAAGTACTGTAGGGGCCAGTGAGGCAGTTGTGGCCATGCCAGCCCTCAGATATGTCTGTTATTTAATCCCCAAATCAAATATATTGTAGGATAAAAATGATTAAAAATCAAATAAATTGGCATGGGTAATTTAATGGGGAATAAAAACGTTACAGGGGGTCCCACTGTTTTTTTCTGCAGAACCTACAAACTCTGTTTTAACTTGCTCTTCAACCATTTAAACGCCAAGAAACATGCTTCAGCCTGCCCTTCAAGTGCTTTGATCTCTCAGCCACCACCTGCATGAATGTGATATTCCTGAAGAAATCTGCTTATCAAGTGGGGTGAGGTGAGGAAACAGGAATCTTGGCAGAGAAGTAAGTGTATAGCCAGTACATCAGCATCAGTGGCTCCAAGCAAAATGATGGCAGAAAGGAGTAGAAAAGAACTTGGTTCCTTTTCTAAAGTGTACGTCTTGGTAGTGTTGATAGTAAACTGACGGTACATGCACGGTATATACAATACAATATATTTTTATCTGGGTACAATATGTTACATTATTACAGGCAGTTACCAATAAATCACAGATCCTGAAATGTGAAAATAATATGCTTTCTAAAATGTGGTTTCTAAACTGTGATATTAAGCTGGGTTAGTGGGGTAGAATGAGTATTTTGGTATTTGGGAGAGCTATTTTTTTTTTCCAGTGGGCTTCCAGAATAAAATCAGTTGCTTAAAAAATTCTAAATGACAACCTTTTTGATGGGATTTATGAAAACTAACAATAAAATTTGTCTTCAGGACACATTTTGTAAAATGCTTTTGTTCACCTTTGCTTCTGTTCTTTGATGCTCAGGTTTGCTGTGCTGCAAAGAAATGCTGTGGTACATCGCACCTGTGATATATTCACAGTAAGAACAGACGAGGAGAGAAGGAACATTCATGACTTTGCAATAACGAGGTTGCTCATCCACAGCTTGCTGATAATTCCTGCACAGTGGAAATAAAGCCAAAAAGAATAGCCAAGGATCTCATTTGCATGCTGACAACTGCACATCTCCTCAGACACATCCATCTTCAGGTCACTCCTACTGGTTTTTAACCTTGCACTGGTATGGCTAACTGAGCGGCTAGTAGTCTTGTCCTCCTAGCACCAGGCTGTCTACAGGCTCCAGAATTCCATTTATTTTGTCTCTTCTCATTTGTTGCCAACTTATTCAATGCCAAGACTTAATCAGACAGGAAATTCAAACTGATAGACTTCAGTTAAATGAGAAGTTTGCCCCCGTTTACCTTACGTTGTTTTCTAATCGATACAAATGACCGTGTGGACACTGCTTTATATCAGATTGGTTCCTGAAGATTAGAATCAGTTTACATTGAAGCCAGCCTGTCACTGCTCAATTGAAATAGTGTTCCCACAGTGCCTCACTACTATTTAAATTGGTTCAAAAATTGATTTAAAGTTAAACTGGTGCATTTTTCTTATGCAGATACAACCTTATTTTAATAACACTTCACATGGTAGACCAGACATACAAAAAAATAGCACTGGCAGGGTGTTTGCATAGATGGCCAGTGACTCACTATTTTTGTTTGCTTGAGATATCAAGGGTTAATCAAGGAATCATGAGGGAAACTGACTCATGCCGGGATGAAAATTTTTTATCAGCTGTGACCTGTTCAGTCCCTGAGACAGAGAAGAAATAAGGAAGTGATTATAGGTTATAGCAGTTCAGGACACACTCTTTGAGAACAGCGGTACTCTGCACCTGCTCTCTGGTGTCCTGATGTGCTCCTCTTGTGGGGACTTCATACCAGCAGACTGCTTCCCACTGCTGGGGAACAAATTTCCCACTACTAACTGAAAAGAAAAACTTACTTGTATTTGCCCATACCAATTTATGTAAATCAGACTGCTGCTAAGAACAGAAACATTTAACCCTAGCAATCTGTAAGCATATAGATCTATGAAAACACCATTTATAAGTTGAGAAGACGTCTGCTACTTCACACAAATTCACGTTCCACCCAACTTCAGTATTCAGCTCATAATTAGATAGGATAAAGCAAAGTAAAGCAGGCAAGCCACAAGCACTGTGCTTGACACGGACCTTCTACTAAAACAAAAAAGTAAATTTTAAAAAGAAAATATTTGAATATTGATGGTTATGTGCTTTTAAATCATTACATTGCCATTTTAAAGTGAAAGACAGTCATTAAAACTATTACATTATAACACGATGCTTTGCATAAGCACTGCATCTGTGTTTACATGCTGTACACTGAACACAGACTTTTGGCTACCAGATTGCCAGCAACACAACTGAACAGGGAACCAGTTTCAGGCAATTACAGAAGTGATTCAATGGGTGTGCACAGCTGCCCCAGGCAGAATATGCTGCTGATGGATTACGTTTACACACATCACAGAGATGAAGACACCGCACAGAGAAATGGTAGGTATGTCAGGGAATATACTGGCCTATCACTTAAACTGAAATCACTGCTATTTTTTTGCTACTGTCATGAGAATTCAGGTGCAGTGCAAGGTCCCTTAGCTCCCCGACCTACGGTACTACTATTGTATAGCTTTAATGTAACGCCACTCAGAGAGCAACAATTAAGGAATATTCAGCAGTCTACCCTCTTGAAATTCAAAAGCAATTAGCAGACAACAATATTGACTGTGCTTATCGCACAAATAACCAAGAGAGAAGACCTGAACCTCACAGTTAGTTTTCTATTTAGTTCTCTTTATTTATTTGTTCTTTAATGACTTTGACTTTCTGTATAAAGTGATTTCATTAGCAAGCTATCTGCATGATGAAACTCGTGTTTACTTTTCAGGAAAGCAGCTCCAAGGCCCTATTTTTATAGTTTTATGCTTTCTAGAATTTTTCTAAGGCCTATGAATGCCTTGAGAAAACTATTTTTCCACGTTAACTGTCTTCTGTGCTGTCAAGTGATTGTTACTACTGCTGAACAATGGGACAGGTCAATAGTATTCTTTTATCTTTGACTTCTTCCTTACATTAATGTATGTGTGATTACAAGTTTCCGGCTGTGAATGCTGGTAAAAAGTAGCACCTGAAAATACTTACTTTTCACAGATAAAAAGGGGCAGGTGGGAGGATGAATATGAGTATGGATGAGGTTAAAGAAGGATATGGGTGTTGTAATGTAATAGTATAAGAAGTAACTACTTTACGAGGAGGCAAACTAATGAAAAGATTTTGTGTTGTATCTCTGGGTTAAACTAGTTTGATATTTTTCAGAGTGTGTGGTAGGGAATAAGGTAGTTTGAATGGCTGTGGGTTTTTTGTTGTTGTTAATTTGATTAGTTACTGAATTCTGCTGAAGTTGAAGTAGCTGCATGTATATGAGTATGCATGGGCTTGTACAGTTTAGGCATTCTGTCTCAATGCCTGGGATTCTGACAGCCAGCATTCGTGTGTGGAGTTTCTTCCATGTCATTAGCTCTTATGTGGCATGGCTGCCATGCTGCTTCCTTAACGAGTAGGTTTGAATTCATCTGGTGAACTTGCATTTCTAGAAGTGACACTAGGCTAGGAAATCATTGTTGTATACACACCATTGAAACTGGATATTTAAGCTTTTCTGACCTGTAGTGTCCTCACTATAACGCTGAATTATTACAAATTTAATGAATGAATTTATCTCCTGAGCCAAGAGGTAACTTTGTATGCTTGTCTATACTTGGTTGATTTGGATATGAGTTACTATCCCAGAAGCTTCTCTAAATAAGAACTATACCTACATAAACTCAGGTTAGAAAAAACATGTATAGTCACTTCTACCCTGAAAGCAAAGTAGCTTCTCCTGAAGTTAATGTCACTTCTGTTAAATTTAAACCAAAATAAGGTATTTCTATATAAGGTTGAGCACTCATCCAAAACTAATTATATAACTAATGTAATTAAGAACTTTTTCTTTACATGAAGTCTTTAAGAAGAACTTTGACAATAAATTACCACTTGTATTGAACTTCCACATGGTGCAAGTAAAAGTATTCCTCATGGAGCCAGCTAACTTGTGCTATTACATTGTTTGGATGCAAATGTTCATCAGGCAACTACAAAATGCTGAGTTAACTTCACAAATGTATTGAATTTCTATGGTCAAAAGTGTATGCTAATAACACAATACAGTAAGAAGCATTTATTGGCTGTATGACAAGCTCTAAGAATCAATTTTGTATCTTATTTTTTTTAGAAAATGACAAGTGGAATAGAGTAAATGCTTCTTACATATGCTACACCACCTGGCTACACAACAAGAGTCCTTTGTTATAATGTGAAGGGGGACAAAAAATCCATAACCCATTTTTATTTCAGTATGTCCTTGGTTTATCTTCAGTGTGTTGTATGTATACACATATTTAACAAATGTATTTTACAGTTGGTCTTCTATAACAATGTAAAGACATATTAAATGTAATTGTTATCAGCTACCGGGATCTAAGTTTGTGTTGGATATCTCTAGGAATGAAAATAACCCAATTCTGGGAACAGAAATCTAACCTGTGTTTGAGCATGCACTGGTTTTGATGGGTGACACTGATATGTCGGCATTTACCTAATCTATTATAAAAGTACCCATGGTAACAATCAGGGTTACTAAGTACTCCTAGACTCTAATAAGCCAAGGAACCTTTGTAAACACTTAAAATCAGTGCAAGTACCTAAATACCGCGTTTTTATGTCACCTGAAGAAACTTTACTTTTTTTTTCTGACTGATGCAAATCCTCAGACCTGAATGTATCAGACCAAGTTCTATCAGCTGTAAACCCTCGAGTGAATGTAAATACAATAAAGCCGTAGTTAGTGTGACTGTGATCATCTTAACTTCTTGTATTTCTTGCTCCTGCGTTTGTAGCTGAACTATGGCAAGTAAAGAAAATTGCTCTTGGATCTTAAACTGAAACTTGCTTCAGATATCAAGTTCCACATATAAAACCACAACTACCTTGATCTTCTGTGGCATGCTTTAATTTCGGAAGAACTGATTACTATGCATGCTGTAAAATATGCTTTGAACTTCTTCTAGAGTAGGGATACTGAGCTACAACAGTGTCAATACAGGGCACGCACTCCCAGCGTTGCAGCTACGCGTTACCTTTCTGCTGCTAGTTGCTGTCCCTGTTCTTGGGTGCCCGGTGGGCGTGCAAGTGAAGGCGGGTGAGCTCTTCCGAAGCAGGGGTAAAATGGCTGTGCTTCGGTACCCCCTCAGGACTTTTGGAAGTTAACAAACAGAAGAGAACCGTACGTAACCCCAGCGCTGGAGCACGGTCGTCAACCAAACCCGTCCTCCCCGTGGAAACCAGCACGCTACGTGATTTCCCTCTGGGGGAAACGGATCGCGCCGCAGCGACGGCCCGGCCCGGCACCGCGCTCGCCCACCACACGCCCTCAGGGGCGGGCCGGGGGG
>VXAA01001785.1:275542-320402 GCA_013399115.1 Anseranas semipalmata | reverse complement strand
GGGCTCGGGCGTGCGGGGGCGGCCCCCAGGCAGCCCGCGGCGGCGCGGGGACGGGGCCCTCGCGGGCTCCGCGCTGGCAGCACGGGGCGGCGCGGGGAGGTGTTCGGTAACGGTGAAATGCCGGTGGCCTGCGGCTTGCAGGCCTGCCGAGCCTGCACGCTCGTCTGGCGAGGACGTAGCGACTTGGGATTTGCGCTGTCAGTCGCATCGGAAGAGCGCGTAAAGCTTGTGCTGGGTTTCAGATGTTTGCAGCAACTTGTTTGTGGTTCTCTGGCCGCAGCAGAGGCAACTTTTCCTTTTGTTCTCTTGACTTCGCGTTTGTTTTTCCGTTTTTTCCTTTTTTTTTCTTTTTTTTTGTACCGAGAAGGTAAACTCACTGGTCAGATTAGTTAAAGATCTGATTTTTAAAACTGCATCCTCTTGCAACCATTCTTTAGGTTGGCGAATGAGGCTGGTGCCCTTGTGCTCGGGGAACAGAGGTTGAGGCTGCTTTGCCTCAACGCTTTGGTGGTTTCACCATTTTGGAAGTGAAGAGGAATGACTGAACCCACCCAGATATCAAAGGTGTCTGCTGCTGTAGCAAATCCGCCATTCTGTAGAAATGGCAGATCTTGTGGGGCCTGTCTTGGTCCTTTACCACACTAAAGGAGGCAGAGTGGTGGTTGCCGCCCCCTTCTCTTTGTTGCTGGCTCTGGTTCTTTGTTCAGCCTAAAGGGGAAAGGAGGCCCCTGTTAGGGATAATTTTGGTGAGGCTGGGATCTTACTTTCAGTTCCAGGCAAGAGGAATCAATTTTTGCCTTGTTGAAAGGAAGACTGTAGTGATAGATGAGAAGCTTTATGTCTGCAAATGTTTGCATGTTTTTTTTTAAATATTATGCTTTTTTTTTTTTTTTTAATGTCAGGTGCTTATAGTTTACTAGGCACAGATATCTTCAGTTTTGCTGTGATTCCTGGATTTTGATTCTTGGTACTAGTGTCAGGATCCCTAAACAGCCAAAAAGCTATGCTAGGAAAGAGGTAGGAGAAAGTGGGGAAGAGAGAAATTTTGAGGTGGCAGGGTTTTGCTGACTTGCAAGCAGTTGTGGATAATATCTTGTCAAATACATAGACTACAATACATGCAATTAACAATAACATAGAGAAAGGAGTATCTGTTGTAAAAGCGATTTAAGAAATATTTTTTCCTGTAACAAACAAAAAGCATTGCAACAATTTTGGTGTCCTTTTTGATTTATTTTTTTATTGCCAAAGCCAACAGTTATTTTACACTTCTTTTGGAAGTACAGTTGTTAGAAGAGCTTTTAGAGTTAATACCTGCGGTAAAAATTTCCAATGCTAATTTGTGGTTCATCTGGTAATTCTTAGTATTTTGTAACATGTTGTACCAGCAAAGCCTTGAATCAAAGTGGGGGGAGTGTTCAAAGCCTTAAGTAACCCAAACCCCAAAAGTACAAAGATACCACAAGCACACAACTGAGGTAGCAGAATATCTCTGAGAATGTCATAACTGAAGTAAACGACCATTTTTTGTTATAATTGTCCTTCCACACAGGCTGTCACTCTGTTTCTTTGAAAGTATACACCAAAAAGTGTTGAAGAGCACTAAAAGCATATGTGCATATTTTCTAAGATGCAATAAATTCCTACGTGCTTTTTGTGGTAACTCAGTATGATTGTCATCTAAAGTTGCTTTTTCAAATTAGCCTGTCGCTTACCAAGTCTTGATGAATGTGTTGCTGTTAACATTTGCTGTTAATTAACAGTTTTAACAGCCTTCACTCTACCTACAACCAGTAAACTTGTGGTAGGAGTTTGATTTCATTCTTTATAGTTTGTTTGTAGCAGAGAGTCAGCTACATCCTGTTTGCAGAATTTACATTGTTCATGATCATGCTTAAGTCAGGAATTTCATTTAAATTTGATGCGATATACCGTGGAAAAATGTGCAAATTAAGGTATTTTAGTTCTCTATCTAAAATCTTTCAAGTAAACGCTTCTAGTCACCTTAATGTATGTGGTCATAGCTTAGCGAAGTCTGTTGCTCACATTGCCGAGAACTGTCCTAAATATGGAAGGATATTGTAGTTCTTTTATGTGTGTCTTCAGGTCATTCCTGTGGTCTTGTGTGTGGCTCAGAAAGTTCAGTGGCCTATTTCAAAACAGGTATGTGTTGTACAGTTGCCCACAGCAACAGGCAGGACCCAGGATGGTCTTTCCAACTCTGTCCTGTCCAGCAAAGCACAATTCTGTAGAATCACGCAGCAGCTAGCACGGTTACAGTTAATAAGTGGGTTTGTTCGATGCCAGCGCACTAGCAGTATTGTTTAGATGACTTGTCTCACCGAATTCAATGTGGGTGTTCAAAAGGCTCAACCTTTGTGAAAAACTTAAGAGATCTGCATCAGAATGTGGTTGGTTCCACCCATGAAGATGAGACTAAACCTGTATTAATAGCACAGTAGGCTAGTATATTCAGACACTGTTTAAGTACATTAGTACTTCAAGTTTAAGCTGTTTATCTGCAGATGTAAACTCTAACTGAAGAGTATTTCACGCTGATGATTTGCACTGTGGCTTCCAAAACTGCAGTGGTGCCCAACCTCTGCTCAGTGCTCAAAAGTGAGAACTTTTCTCTCCTGTTTTTTAAAATCAAGCAGGCAAAAAAAAAAAAAAAACCTCAAGTCCTCATATGCTCATGTAGTAGTTTTATGTCCATTTAAATATTTTTTTCTTGGACTGATCAGGCACTGATGATCACTTTCTAGATTCATCTTTATGTGATTCCATCCGTTCATATTGTAGAAGTCAATCCAAATATAACTACCGCTATTAAGACTGTTTCATGTGATTTCCATTGTAGCAGCTGGGTTTCTGTGCTTACAACAGTTCTGAAGTATCTTATGATTTCATGGTAACTACTTAATATGAGCAGAGCTGTGGTCAGTGTACATTAAAAATTATCTATACCAAAGTTACAAAATAAAATGATATGTAAATGTCATATCTTCAGACTGTTAAAACTGTTTCGTAATCAGTTAACTTAAAGGTGTTGTTTCTATATAAATCTTAGTAAGAGGAGGCGGTCTAGCATGTTTTTCTGGGGACATAGCTGCTTTCGTTATTTTGTTGTTAGTCTGTCAAACGTAACTGGAGTTCCTTTAGGGCATGTAGCACCTTGGCTTCTTCTGTTACAGAATATTGAACGCTACAAATCTTGCTGAACTCTCTGGTAGAGAAGTGAGTGTCCAACACTTATGTTCAATGAAGGAATTGCATGGATTTGTTTTCATTTGATAGCTCTACTGAGAATTTAAGGGAGTAGCTTCTCTGCATTGACAAGTTATTAATCTATTGTTGACATATTTGAACCCAGGACATGACAGCATGCATAACAAGGTAATTTTCAGGTAGGTCTTCTGGTCATTTGTTGGTACACGGTTTGCATCACATGGTGAACAGGTCAGGACAATAAGCTGGTGCTATTGGTACTTGGTTTGTCTCCTTCCAGAAAACTCAACGTTTCAGAAATTATGCTGTTACTTCTCAATAGGAGCCATTTAACTAATATTTTTACTGGTGTACAATAGTAAATTTCAGTCTCTGAAACCTTGGTGTGGAGGATTAATAGATTTGCCTACTTTCTGCGTGTGCTACTTTGCATTTTTTCCCCTCTGCTTCCTGTTTCAGTTATGTTGTTTTCTTATGCGCTTACCGTGTACACCCTCACTGGCAAGTGATATGAATTACACTGGATGATTTTTACCCTTGTATCGACAACTTCGGCATCAAGCACTCTCATGCTATCTTCGATAGTAGTCTTGTGTACCTGGCTCCGCTGTATTCGCTTATACGTACGCATACTCTCACCAGAATTAGCCCGGCACTAGGTGCAGAGCTTTCTAGTTCCGTCAGTGGGGGAGGCATTGCCCCACCTCAAGCACAATGGCTCTTGGTACCCGTTGCTTTTCTCCCCAAAGTACTCCAGTAAGACTGTGGTTGATGTTCAATATATGAAGAAGAGAGATGTAGGTATCAGAATCAGTGGATGAAGAAGTGCCAGGAGGGGCACCTTCTCCTTCATGGAGAGAAGGAGAGACGTCTAAGCAGACCTTTGCCTTCCACAGGATGGTGTCTCCAAGATGGTGATACAGGCTGGAAATCAAGGTGGTAATGCAGAGATGAGACCTTTTCCTTCCCCCTCCCCATCTTGCGAACATGCACATCACGACAGTCCCTTGAAACTCAATGGGCTTTTTGTCCATATGTTTGAATGTTTTTTAAGAGGCTAATGCCAAAACCCTTTTGTGTTGGTGATGCTAAGACCTGAAAGAGGCAAATGGTATTGCTCGTTGCTGAAGTGTGTGATATTGATATCTGTTGCTAGTCATTACAGCTGACCCCTAATATGAAAGGATGGATATGCTTCTGCCAGCTACTCACCAACAGAACCTCTCTTTCATTAAATAAGCTCCCTTTAAATTTGCCAACTTGCTAATTCTTTTAAAAGTTCTACTTTCAGGTTTAAAAAAAAAAAGTTAAAGGAATGCTTAATTTATTGATGATTGATTCTTTTGTTGCTATTTTTTAAGAATGTTTCCTGCAGTGTATGCTGTGTAGAAGATGTTTAATTTTGAATCTTTAATTGATGCTCTTATCAAAGGATATATACCAGATATACTTGGAAAGTGTGTTAAGAGTCCCTTCTTTTATGTAAGGGAAAGTAACAAGTCTTATATTTTCCAGAAGGTAGAAAATAATTTCTAATTATCCATTAACATTTTGAGTAAAATGTCAGTGATAATGACTATACATGGTGTGTAATTAAAACTGAAATGACCTGTTTTAAAAAAAAAAAAAAATAGAGGTACAACATACATACATTCTTTGTCACAAGTGCATTTTGGAATGAAGTTTCCTCAAAAGCTTCATGTTGTTTAAAGTCATTATTATGGAATTACTTGTCTTAAAATTTTCAAAATTTTAAGCTCTTACTAGCATGAAGCTTTGTGAACCTGGGACTTAACGGTAACTTCATAAAACAGGGTAGGGCTGGTAAATGGTTGGTTTCCATCTTCCAGTCATTAGTTTCAAAGAGTTGTGGAATTTCTTTCCTGGACACCACATGTGTTTATATATACGGTTATATATTGTTTTATAAAATGTTAGGAGATGTTTTTGCTAGGTGTGAAGGGGGGTTTCCTCTCTTAATACCTTCTGCTCTTGACCTGCATGTGACAAAAGTGCAGTAAATATCAGCAAGACTTCAGGTCTTAGTAACTGACAAGAAAAGTAATAAATAAATAAAAATCTCAAGAAGGTAACATCCTACCAGGAAATTTGCTGAAAATAAGAGGAGCTGTTGCAAAGAGTTGCTATGGAATTGGCGAGCTGAAAGCCCTTGACAACCGGACGTACCTTTTAGGCTTGTCTGCATTTCTAGAAACGTGTGCAGCGCTAGTTTTGCTTAAAATGGTTTGTGTCTTGGGAATGTCAGTGTTCAAAGTAGAGGCAGGTGTGTTCTTACACTACAAAAGTCGGAAGAAAACTTGCCAGCCGGTGACAGTTGCCGTTGTTCTTTTCCTGGAAATGAGTCTTAAATTTGTTAAGGTAATCAGTCGTGCGTCTAGTCACTCTCCAATTTGACAGAGTTGGGTTCATCTGGATTACCAGACTCTGGAAAACTACTGTGGATCCCTAGCAGCAGTTGGCTCGGGAATGTTTGGGCAGATGGTTACAGGAGTGAATTTGAAGCTGACTTCTGGAATGTAGCTGTTAGGATTGGTTCAGGGCAGGCTGAGGATGGTATCTTCTTAAAATCAGCTCTTGTAAAATTGTAGGTTTTATCACAGCCTCTGTTGTGGCATAATGTCACTGTCATCAGCAGTTTCTGCTCCCCTCTTCATTCCAGTTTTGTTTCCCATTATTTTATTCTCCAGTTTCATCCCACTATTTTCTTTGCTCTTGATTTGAAACCTCTTGGAGGCATCTTCGCTCCCCCACTACTGTCTGCTTATAGTAAAGGTCTTAGTTTGGGCCTCCTTTTGGCTATCTGCTTCCTACATACAGCCTTTTACGGGCTGTTTGAAATAGTCCCTTTATGATCAGTTTCTGGAATCATCATATATCTACTTATTTGTCTTCTGGGGATGATCCGTTTAAGTAGCAATGAAAAGTTGTTTTGTAATACAAATTAATTTGTGTAATATTAACAGGTGATATTGGAAACTATTACTATGGACAAGGGCATCCAATGAAACCTCATAGGATCCGAATGACCCACAACTTGCTGCTAAATTATGGCTTGTACAGAAAAATGGAAATTTACGTGAGTATAAGCAAAGCATTATAGTGAAGCATTTTAAGTTGTTTATAAAGGCTTCAAGTACTCTTGCACAAGTAAATGGAGAGAAGTGGGCATGGAAATAGAAAATAGTGTATTCAGAGCTCTCTTACTTAAAAATGAAGCACTATTTTATAAGTGGTGGGGATTGCAGATTGCTGTCCATTTCTGGAAGAAGTGAGGTGCAGCCTCAGTAGAGACTTTTTTCCCTGTTTTTTTGATTGGGGGATGGTGTTGGGATTAGGGTAACTGAAAAAAGAATTTAGCAGATTTTATACTAACAGAGTAATCCTTGCTTTATGCTAAACAGCACTACTAGCAGTTTCACTGTTCCTCCTTCAGAGTAGATTTGACTTCTTTCAAGTCATCTGTTTTCACTGATTGTTAATCAGAGTACTGCTACAAAAACAGTTATTGAAATAACTTGTTCTTGTTATCAGCGACCCCACAAAGCTACTGCTGAGGAGATGACCAAGTACCATAGTGATGAATACATCAAATTTCTCCGATCAATAAGGCCTGACAATATGTCTGAGTACAGCAAGCAGATGCAGAGATGTAAGTGTCAATGTTAAGCTAAATCTGTTTGTGTGTGCACTTTGATGGTTAATGTTGTTTAAAGCTAAATCTCACCAGTGCAAAGGTAGGAACAGTGGCTTAAGGATGCAGGTGGGTTAGAGAAATGCTGTAAGAAGCGTAATGTGCCTTTCTTTAGCTATGCTAGTTTTGGGGATTTTCTATTAAAAGCAGCTATACTCACAAAAGATGTTCTTTAAGCTTATGAAAGGATTTGTACACACCCCCGTTCAGAGTGTATGCTGGATGCAGAATAATTCTTTCTGTAGGCTTAATGCACCAAGTTAAACTTTAGTTGTGAGCTGTTTGCAAAAGTGTCTTAAAAATACATTCTAATGCAAAATCTTTCTAAGAAAGAATGGCTTATAGAAGAACAGAGAAGTAAAAATAAACGTGAAAATGTGTTGAGGTCAAGAAATGAAGTTGGTTCATTCCTGTTAGAGAGAGATGGTAAAAATTGTACGTTATTCACTTCTCAGCTTTTTCATTAATTTGTTTCTTGGATTTTAGGAATAAGCTCAAAATACTACTAGAAATGCAGTTTGACAGTATTATACCAATTTAAAATACAGTATTTTAACCTCTTTACAATGCCTTATTCCCAGCATATTATTTTTCCAAGCAGTTGTACATTTCTTAATATGATGTTAATCAGCACTTCTTCCAAAACATAAAAATGATCTAACTAATTTCTTGTTAATGAGGAGACAAAACTTTCCATGGAAACAAAATAAAATAAAAAGAATTAAAAATAGTTTGGAGTCATTGTAGATGATAAAGACCTTACCAATTGAGTTTGTTTATTAGAAGTGTAGGCAAGCTTTACATGTGTTTCAATGTTTAAAATTTAGCCCAACAAAAAAAAAAAACAAAAGGGAGTTGAAATGCAGAACATGTTATGCATCTGTATGCATTATCCATGCTTATAGCAATACTCTTGGAATGATGTTTTTGAAAAGTAATGCATTTCTTACACAGTTAATGTTGGAGAAGATTGTCCTGTGTTTGATGGCCTGTTTGAGTTTTGTCAGCTATCAACTGGAGGCTCTGTTGGTAAGTATGGGTTGTTTGCCAGATGTTTTGCAGCTTCATTACGATTATGTCAGCAACTTAAAACTTTGATAGTATATTAGAACCTGAAGCAAATACAAGTGGTTTTTTTTTATGTAGAAGCATGAAGATCAGCAGTTACTTGTTCTGTCTCGTATTTGGCAATCTCTCTCTCAGTATTGGTAAGAGATTAGATCTAGGATTAACTGTGAGATTTAGTCATCTTAAAAAATAAGATACCATTTCCTGTACCAGATTTAAAGGCCTTCAGAAGTTTCTGACTGCATTTCCTTTCAATTTTGTGTGTGTCTTTTTACAGCTGGGGCGGTCAAATTGAACAGACAACAGACAGACATGGCTGTTAACTGGGCTGGAGGACTTCACCATGCCAAGAAGTCAGAGGCATCTGGTTTCTGTTACGTCAATGATATCGTGCTTGCCATCCTTGAGTTACTGAAGTAAGTTTATGATGGGAGAAAGATAACATTATAAAGAGTGTCAAATTTGAGAGTTTAAATGTTTGAAGATACGGGTTGTAATTATAATTATTTCATTGAGCGCATGGTGAACTTGTGCAATGCCAATTAAGAAAACTCCAAACTCTCTGTCCAGTTTGGCTCCAGCAAGAAGCCTAAACTAAAATACAGGCAAGCTGAAAAGTTAGCTATTAGGAGATAGGTTTGAAACACAGAAACAGAAGTACTTCTTTACGCAGAGGATAGTGAACTTCTAGATCTTGCAAGTACAGGAGTTTGAGTGAGAAGGGGGACGACAACAGGTTAAAAAAGAAAAATTAGACATAATCATGGACAAGAGCTCTGTAAATGGAAGTTAAAGAACCAAGAAGCAATGCACCCTCTCTAAAACGCCATATGCTGTAATTTTAGAAGGCGGGGAAGTACTAGGGTAGCAGGTTTCAGAAAATGGATAGGCTTGCTTGGTCTCTGTAAAAGTTACCTCCTGTTGCTACTCACGGGGATAGTGGGCTAGATCATTGCTGGCCTGACCCCTTAGGCGGTCATGATGCACTTAAACTTAATGTGTAGTGCTTGTAACCGTATACCTATTTGATTTTTCAATATGCCTGTTTGTTTCTTATCTTTCAAGCCATTGTTAGTAAACCAAATAGAAATATTCAAGGAAGATCATACACTGAGCTTCCTTGGATTGTTACATAAGTTAATGTGGCTATTAACAAAAAAAGGAAATAACAGCTCTGCTGCTGTGGCTGCAAAATAAAAAATGATGAGGGGAGTAATGCAAAAGGTATAAAATTACCTTCAAGCACTAATGCATCACTAAAATTTCAAATAATGAATATTAGTTGTACTGTTGTTTTTTTTGTTGTTTGTTTGTTTTACAAAAAATAATCCTAGGCTTTTCAGTGCTTGGGAAAGGAGCAGCTGAGTCTGCTGGAGAGGGGAGGGGAGCAGCTGTAACCTGGAAGTGATTCTAAAGATGGAAGAAGTTGCTAAAGGCACAAAAATATTTAATATTAACTTATTAAAACATTCCTTTTAATCTGCATATATTCAGGATATGTCCCTGCAGTCTAACAAGGCAGTATGATTTTCTGTGGTCCGCTCTTAAATTTTTTTTTTTATGCTTAATGTGTATGTGAAGGAGAAAACTTTCAAATAGACATGGGTTATATCACCATAGGAAACTATCCTGTTCAGAGTCTTTTTAAGAGGAAAATCTCAGCACACCTGAAATTATGGCTGTTCAGACTTGGTCTATAGCGCTATGCCAGGCATGATGAAAATGTGTCTTCTGATGTTGACAGACTTTGTGCTTTACTGAACAGCATAGAATTTAAAGGATGTTTAGGGGATGTTGTTTCCAGTGCTCTGGGGCTTCAAACAACTGGTTTCTGTATCCCTCTCAAATAAAATTATCTGAAACTTGCAGTATTTAAGGAAATATTAAGCAGTAGCATAATTTAATGCTAATAGTAAGTGCAATACAATTGGAAATAAGAACATAAAATATCCCAAGTTGGAAGGGACCCAAAAGGATCATTGAGTCCTATTCCTGGCTCCACACAGGACCACCCAAAAATCAGACCACGTGTCTGAGGGCGTTGTCCAAACACTTCTTGAACTCCGGCAGGCTCGGTGCCGTGACCACTGCCCTGGGGAGCCTGTTCCAGTGCCCGACCACCCTCTCGGTGAAGAACCTTTTCCTAACACCCAGCCTGACCCTCCCCTGTCACAGCTCCATGGCGTTCCCTCGGGTCCTGTCGCTGTCACCAGAGAGCACAGATCAGCGCCTGCACCTCCGCTCCCCTCGTGAGGAAGCTGCAGGCCGCCATGAGGCCTCCCCTCAGTCTCCTCTTCTCTGGGCTGAACAAACCAAGGGACCTCAGCTGCTCCTCATACGTCTTGCCCTCCAGACCCTTCACCATCTTTGTATCCCTCCTTTGGACACTCTCTAATGGTTTTATGTCCTTCTTATACTGTGGCACACAAAACTGCATGCAGCACTCAAGGTGAGGCCCCACCAGCGCAGAGCAGGACAATCCCTTCCCTCAACCGGCTAGCCATGCCATGCCTGATGCACCCCAGGATATGGCTGGCCCTTTTGGCTGCCAGGGCACACTGCTGACTCATGTTTAACTTGTTGTCGACCAGAGCCCCCAGATCCCTTTCTGTGGGGCTGCTCTCCAGCCTCTCGTCCCCCAGTCTATATATGTAGCCAGGGTTGCCCTGTCCCAGGTGCAGAATCTGGCACTTGCTCTTGTTAAACTTCATGTGGTTGGTGATTGCCCAGCCCTCTGGTTTGTCAAGATCTCTCCGCAAAGCCTCTCTACTCTCAAAGGAGTCAGTGGCTCCTCCCAATTTTCTATTGTCAGCAAACTTACTTAGTATACCTTCCAGCCCCACATCGAAGTAATTTATGAAACCATTACAGAGAACATGCGTATCTTTACAAGTTGCAGAGGTGAAGAAGGAAAGTTGATGGAAAATAGGTATTAAAATAATTTTTTGCAGGCTTATGGGACATGGATTATACCTACTCATGGCAATATGCTTCTTGGAAAATTCTTGAGAAGCGTCTAATGTAAGGTGTTTTAGTGCAGAATGTGTTGGTAATTATTGAGAAAGCAGATAAATACCTTGTGAAAGGGGTGAGTTCAACAGATCCGAACAACAAAGTGGTGTGAACAGAAATATAAGGTATAACTAATACTGGCTGGGACAACTCAGATGAATATCGAATACGTTACATACTTAAAGTATTTGATTTTGATTAAGATAAACTTATTTTCACCATTATCCAAATTGTACTGATAATTCTGAGTGGTTATGGTAACTTCAACCAAAAACATCAAAATATTATAATCTGGTATTTGAATGTTCTTTGGTTTGTTTTTTTGGTTGTGTTTTTCCTCATTAGGTATCGATATATTATGAGCATAATGGATAATGGTGATTTCTCATGCATGATTTTCTTTCTAGGTATCACCAAAGAGTGTTGTATATTGATATTGATATCCATCATGGTGATGGTGTTGAAGAAGCATTTTATACCACAGATCGTGTCATGACAGTATCATTCCATAAGTATGGTGAATATTTTCCAGGCACAGGGGACCTTAGGGTAAGGTTGAACCTGAAATTTCATTAGGTGATAATGATCTTCCTTGTAGATACTGTTTTAGTACTAGATTACAGTAATGATGTTCAGTAATAATATATAGGAGTATATTTTCAGAAAATACACTGGTCTGGAGCGATAGATTTGTTGAAGAACCTCAGGGAAAAAAAATACAAGTTACGGGGAAGTAAATTACTCATTTCTGTATTAGTTTAATCAACTCCTTGACTTCTGCATAAATTGTCTGAAAGATAATGTGCTATATTTGTACTTACAGTCTCCACATTTCAATTCTGCACTTACAGTGTAGCTGTTTGGAGACCACATGGTTTAAAAATCTTATTTCAAATCTCAGAGTAACTTTATGCTAGAGCTTTAATAGTCAAAAAGCTTCACTCGCAACTTGGAATTCACTGTTATATTTGTCTATTAACACGGTTCATTTTTTGAAGTATTTCTTATGTTATAAAGTACATTTTGAATTTTCACGATGCTTACTTCTGAAGAAGTGTGGCATGCTCCACAGATGATTATTTAGTAAACATTATAGCTAGCTTGAGGTAGGGAGTAATGGCCTGTGAAGCATTATCATTTAAACTGATGGAGAATCTCTGGCAAAGCTGAGAATGGAAACTAGTTTCTCTGACATTTAAGATGAATTTTAAGTTAGTTTTTCCTCAAGTTAAACTCTAGCCCATTAAGAAGTTGTTCCACTTGCAACTTGAGAGACTATTTTGAGTATTAGGATTAATATATTCCTAGCTTCATACTCTTGCATTCAACCTCTCTTTATTACAACAGTCCAAGGATAAGTCAATCCCCTGGTACTAACAATTTCATTACATTAGTTTGTACATACAGTTAGTAGTTTTTTGGAAAGTCATTAAGCACTTCTAAAAAGTGGATCTACAAAACAGTTGTGTTGAGAAAGTATTAACTGTTTTCCTACTGTCTTCACATTGATTCAAGTGATGCAGATGTGTGTTTATAGTAATATTCCCAGAATGTGTGCTCCACAGTGTGCTGATGATACCCAGACACTGCAGTAAATGAAAGTTGAGCTTTAAGTCAGTGGGGTGCTATGTGTTCATTTCAGTTTGGTTGTTGGAGCTGAATGTTATTACGGTTCTTAGATTTTGTTAAACTGCTTTCTAAATTCATTTAGCTAGAAATCAGATTAGGTGGTGTTTTTATGCATGTGGTTTAACTTGACTGGCCACAAGGTGGTAGTGGTGCTTCAAACAAAAAGCAGTTCAGACTGGGATGTTTATAATGACAAGCTGTTGTTGCTGAATTTGGCTAGATTTTTTTTAAGGTTTAGATATCTTGGCTTTTTAGAAACAGCACTTCCCGTTGACAGAGGAGTTTATGGATTCTTCACCTCACCACACCCAGGACAAAGAATTAAAAGATACACATTTGAACGAAATAAAAGAATATTGTATGTTATTGGGATTTTTTTAGCAGTGTCAGTGACAAACAGTACCTCAGGCATGGTAACTTTGTGTTCTATGCTGCTAGCTAGTATTTTGAAATGAGCATTGTCTGCATACAGATTTCAGCAGGCTTTATTGCAACTATTGCATCCTCATAGGAGGAAAAAAAAATAGCTTTTTCTTCTCTCTAGAGCTTGCAAAGCTAATTGAGCTAGAGGAGAACTAATTCTCTGAAAGTGTAAATGTTCATTCTGGAGACCATTATTATACTGTTTGTTTCTGCTCAGCTTGATCTGTCTTTGGTTATTTACGTCAACTTTAACAACCAAATCTTATCTTTGTTGTCAGTGGGCTCCACTCAGGTTTGTTTCTGTAATTCTTTACTTAGTTGGTCTGGTTTGCCAGTCAGGTTATGCTTATTTGATGCAGAAACAAATCGTGCATGAATTGATAATTCTATGATTGCAGATCCCTATAAATCAGATACATTGATGGAGATTACATTCATCCATTTTAGTTCAGCTGCGTTCATTTTTTTTTTTTTTGGTGAAGGTATTGTGCAGAACTTCCAGTGTCTGTAGTAAGTTACTTGACTTTCTGCATATCTTAGATATAGGTAAGACAAGGTTTGTGTTATCATTATGTCATAGGTCTGTCAGTAGTGCTAGATGGAGGCGCAGCTTCTGTGATGCAATTTGGTTGGTTAATGAGTGGACGACTTCCAATATGCTATATTGTTTCTTCAGTGTCTATAACCAATACAAATGTCAGTTACAAAAAACATCCATTGTGTAGCTCTGGCTGGAGAGCAGGTACTCCATTTAATGGCAAAATTTGTGAGCATTCTTCTTTTCTGTTTTAGAATAAGGTGGACTTAATGATTTCTGTTGTATCTGGAAAGCAAGGCACTGTCGCCTCAGAAAAATTGGCATCTGAAAGCATAGATGTAATTCTGGATTACTGTTACACTCCAAAGCAGTCAGAGATGGGTTTAGCACCGGTCTTCAGTGTCACTAGCTATACTATGAAACACTGGTAATCTGCTGCATTGGGCCACCCACCCTCCCAATAAAAGGTGGTTACCGGGAGTGGTTCATTACTGTTGCATTCGCTGCTAAAGAGGCTTTGTTCAGGAGGAGGAAAAAGTCCATGACTATTTCAATACTTACTGTGGAGAAGTTTAGTGTTTGTGGCTGGGCCATCCTGCTAGAGACTTGCACGTTTTCAAGGACGTGGGGCCTCTTTCTGCAGGGTTGCTCTTTCATAATAGTTTACAGCCAAACTAAATATGTTGGATCTTGCTGTCTTCCCCACTGCAGCTCGATTAGTGGCAGAGAATTGCACTGTGTAAAATGGATCAGTTTCTGTCTTGTTTGGTGATGAGCGTAAAGGGAGGAAATGGGAATGTGTGGCAAGCAAGGATCTTTAGGGATTAAGCTGATCGTCAAAACAGAAGTGGAAGGATTCAGGGTTGATTCACTTTTTTTTTGTTGGTTTTTTTTTTTTTTTTTGCAAAGACTTTTTCTTTTAACACATGTTTTCCAGGAAAGCCAGTAAGATAGACTGCTACAGTTCTGCATTGACAACTAATGGAACTGACAATAATCAGCAAGTTCCTTTTTCTTTCTTTTTTTCTTTTTGTTTAAAAAGCCTCTGTTTCTTGAGGGGAATCTATAACTGGCCTCTGATTTTTCTCTCTCCTTTTGCTTCAGCCAGTTCTTCATTCTATGTTTGGAGCAGAGAATACAGTTTTAAACACCCTGTCAAACCTAAATCTTATGTACAGCATCAAAAAACATGCATCTAACCTTGTTCTTCTCAGTTTTCTTTTTTGTTTTTGCTCAACTATTTTTTACTGGGCTAAATTGATTCGTTAGGTTTCATCTTTTCATCTCAAGTCTTTGAATTAAAAAATCGTGTACTTCCTGCAAATCTAGTGTTGGTGTACAATTCTTACATTCCAAAATGATTGTATGGGAGAACAGGAACCAAGTAAGGTACTTCGCCACTTTTTCCCTCACGGGCATGAATAATGGAACAAAATAGTTCAACATACTTGTATAGACTTTTTTTCACTATACTATTATGTGTTTCTCTACTTGTAATAAAGTATTTGTCATTTTTGCTTGTAGGACATTGGTGCTGGAAAAGGCAAATACTATGCTGTCAACTTTCCAATGAGGGATGGTATAGATGATGAATCATATGGACAAATATTCAAACCAGTGAGTATTTTTTTTAAGCTCTTTGGAAGGATACTTGTTTCATTTCGTGGATTTATCTTCAGAATATGAATTAACAACTTGGTGTTATACTGATTATAGATTATATCCAAAGTAATGGAGATGTATCAGCCCAGTGCTGTGGTATTACAGTGTGGAGCGGATTCATTGTCTGGTGACAGGCTGGGATGCTTTAATCTTACTGTTAAAGGTAAGTAGAAAAGTGTGTGTTCATTGTCTATAACTTCTTAAGAGAAACCTCTGTCTTTCATACTATTTTTCAACAAATTTGCATGAGAACTGGAGTCAGAAATCATTACTATAATTAATCACCTCTTTCTTTACAGAGATGGCCAAAAGAAACACAGAAGTTGACTCTTTCTTTCTATCCATCTAAAAAAGTTAAGAACCGTGGTTTTCCATGTTCTTCCTAGCCACTCAACTGATTCTCTTTCTTCTATGCACAGGCTTTCTGTAGCTTTAAAGCAATGTCCTAGAATGACAGGATGACAACAGTAGTCCTACTGCAACACTCAGTGTGACAGGCAACTATCAAAACTAGTGGGTCACTTAGGAGGACTACTAAACATAAAAAACATTGTTGGGCATAAAATAGGTATTACTGAAATAAGAATACTGATTGCATTGATAAATTCATACTGTTGTACATTTATACTGTTAATTGAGCCTTATGGTAACATTTATTTTTATTAACTTTTGTAGAACTAATTGATTTTTAGTATTACTTATGCTTCTACCCAAAGGCATGATTCTCAAAATTGGGATGAGGCAT
Source organism: Anseranas semipalmata (assembly GCA_013399115.1). NCBI lineage: Eukaryota > Metazoa > Chordata > Aves > Anseriformes > Anseranatidae > Anseranas > Anseranas semipalmata. The sequence continues at coordinate 304,385 of VXAA01001785.1, read as the reverse complement.
TAATTTAGCACACAACATAAATATTACTATTACTTAAGCAATAAAATGTTAAATGTGTGTTGAACTGTTGCTAAGCTTTGAATCCAGCCTGTTTGAATCATTGATTTTCTGTTTCCTTTTTATGTTAATGAGGCAATTAGAGTTTTGTAGGCAACAAATGCAGTATAGTATCTGTTGGGTCTGCAGTGTTTCAGGGTTTTTTTCTTGATTTGCACCAGGTGGCAAAGCTACTTCAGTTGCCCATACAGCTCAGATTTTTTTTCATCTTACATATCTTGGAAACCGAGAGAGCTGCTGCCTCCTGCAGATGCCTTTCAGTATGCTGTATCTACCTGGACTGTGTACTGTCTTGGCACCAGTTCGCTCTGTAAGCAAGACTTAGCAACCTCTAATACAGGTTCAAATTTAGAAGTAGAAAGGACCAAGTACTGATTTGCTTTTTTCCTTCTTCACTCTTTGCATTTAACTGGGAAATTGTCCCTAGATTTGTCACTGTGTCTTGTCATAACTGATGTCAATACAAAATGCAAAACATTCAAAGAACATTTCAGAACTGCAGCAATAGGAGATCATCGTGCAAAGTCTCCTGAAGACTGGGGTGGGTTATGTTCAACATATTTTCTACGTTTCTTACATATAGATCTTGACTTTTTGTGAGGTTGTACTTAACTGTAGGGGGAGACAGTTCTGTTTTACTTCAATCAATTCAATTCTCACTTCATAAGTATGACTGCATAGGTCTGTTAAATAGCTCGTTATATAGAGATCACGTTTTTTCTTTAATGGGTATTTTGCATATATTGTTAAATCTTTTCTGTTTGTGACAGGTCATGCTAAATGTGTGGAAGTTGTAAAGACTTTTAACTTGCCGTTGCTGATGTTAGGAGGAGGTGGATATACTATTCGCAATGTTGCTCGATGCTGGACATATGAAACTGCTGTTGCCTTAGATTGTGAAATTCCTAATGGTAAATATTAATCCCCAAAATAATATTTTATTAAGAAGTAATCATGGGAAGGTCTAAGTGAACAGATAGTTTATTCTAAACTGATGTATTGCACTTAGTTATAGAAATATTTACTATGTAGAAAGTTATTGTTAGGGTTTAGCCAATAACTTCAGTAGCTTGTGCACTAAATAAACTTAAGGGGTATTGGGTTTTTTTATGCCTTAAAAGCTTTAAATGATTGGATTACTTTGTCATGTGTGCTTTGATCATGACAGCATAGACCTATGTAAGTTGGGTACCACAGATGTGATGTTCATAAGAAATGAGTATGCAAGTGTCCATTTTACCTAGTAAAACAACTGTTTCTTCATTGTGTCTTTGACCTAAAAGTAACCAGGAAAGTATACTGACTTTAGCTCTTCATTTGTCTTGATTTTGGCTATACAAGCTCTTCTAAAAAAAATTAAAGCCAAAAGAGCAATAGTAGGCTGCTGCTTCTAAATACTTGAATAGTGAAGTAGTTTCTCTGAGGAAGATCCCCAAAGCTCCTGTGCTCCCTTTATTTCTGGCCAAATATGCTTCTGGACATGTTTTTGCAATGCTTTTATATAAAATTGATGCTTGGAGTGGTTTGTTGCATCAGTCATTGGCAGTTTTCATTTTGGACTGAAGCTCTTGCTGATAACCTTTTGATAGACATGTATCTCTTGCTGGATTCATATCGTTTCTGTCTGACTTCAGTGGAATGCAGTCTGAGAAAATATCTGGACAGTACACTTCAAGATGTATATTTTATATCCTGTATGTCAATGTATATTCTTCATCAACAAAAGTATTTGAAGAGATGTTAGTATTTCCTTATCTTCGGACATTTTTTTTAACATTCACATGTCCCAGTCGATGGATTTATAGGAATTTGGGGGAGATTTTTTTTACATTCTTCTAAACTTTGTGGGTCTTAGTCATCTTTAATCTGTTCTGAGAAAGTACATTTCTAAATGTTGCAATAACAAACCTTCCTGTCTCCTTTCTATCCACCTAACAAGATCACTTATCCTGTAATAGTTATAACTGAAGAAGCAAGACAAAGGGTCCAATAAGAAGTGGGTTTCAGTATCTTATTTCTTAAGGGTTCTGGCTTTTTGCTGGTTTTGTTACTTTATCTTGGGAAAATATGGTCATATTCAATATAAAAATCTACCATTTTCCTAGTATGAAGTCTTTGTCTACTTCATTTTGGGGATTAGAAGTTCCAGTCAGGGGATCTGTTATCTGTGAAAATAACAAAAAGTTGGGGTGGGGGGGCAGGCATCTCTGAACTGCTGTACAGAGGTTAACGTGGATATTGAACTCGCTGTGGTATTCAACCTAGTAATACATATCACATGTTTTACTGAAGGAATATTCTGACTGCTTTGCATGAACCTTTCAAACTGGACTGACTTGAAAACAGTTATAAATAATTATCAGTTGATCTTCCCTACTTTCCAGAAGTAGTATTTTTAATTATATTAACAAATTTGTTATTTAACGTAACATAATTGCAGTTGAACTTTCTTTTGTTCTTTTTGTATGTATTTTGCCAAAAAATGTTCATGTATTCAATAATACAGAGGAAAAACACTGAGCAGTTTGGGCAGTACTTAAAAGCACTATTGCTTACCTGAATACTTCAGATTTGATAGTTTTCTAACTAAAATCCTGTTGTAACTACTGTTGCGTTTAAAATGGGTCACAAATTTGTCTTCTGTGTTTTGGTTTATAGAGTTGCCATACAATGATTACTTTGAGTATTTTGGACCAGACTTTAAGCTTCACATTAGTCCATCAAATATGACTAATCAGAATACACCAGAATATATGGAGAAGATCAAGTAAGTAGTGACTACCTTACCTACCAAGTAGGCTTATTTCTATGGAGGTTTTAATTTTTACACAGGTTTGAAAACTATATGTGTTTCTCTGTTACACACTGAAAAAGTACTGAACAAAGATGACATTTTTCCCTTTTATCAGAGGAGGGACTTTTAAATTAAAAGTCTGTACCTATAACGGCATGTATGCTTATTAAGTTCTGTGAATATAAATATGAAGACTTAAGACCCAGTTTGGATTTTTTACTTCTTCCAGCAGCTAAAGAGATGACTGTTTTACTTGGCTTACTGTTGTAATTTTGTAGAAAGTTTATCCTGTCAGGAAAGAAACTGGTGTGCACTGATGATTAGGATTTCAAATTCTCAGCTCCCTTGTCTAAACATGAATTGATTGTCATTCTTTGTAGCTGTCAGCTGTAAAAATAAAAAGTCACATGTGAGCTCAGACATCCAAAACTGTGGAAAGATAGTGATATGTGTGCAAGCAATTGAGTGACTATGGTTTGACAAGTCTACGAGGCTTGAGAAATGCTCATTGCCAAGCTATGGAGGGTATGTGTTTTTAGCCTTTGCCACTTCTGATGCTTAGTTTATTCCTACTCACATCATGAAGGTTTGATTGTAAACTAATATTTTACTTCAGGGATGGTATAGTACAAATGTATAATCAATTCTATACACAACTGATAAGAGATAATTGGTTAACCTGAAGTATTCTTTGTTTTTACCATGGTTTGTCCCTGGTTTGAGTTTAAAAGAAGGAGCACCCCCTGAGTTTAACACACTGTTAACAATGCACAGTAATTCTTTTGGTTACTGAAAATAGCTGAATAAAGACGCAAAATTGGCAACTGATGCAAATCATATAATCATATGCAAATCATATAGTAATAACTGATACAGAAGATGCAAAACTGACAACTGTATGACTTTGTCCAATTGCAGAATTCACCAAAGCAGTTAAAACACTAATTTTTCAAATGGTTGGTGTATAGGCTGTGATTGGTGTTCATAGTACAAATATATAAATCACAATCAAAAGGATTTTAATTTTTAATGGTGTACAATGGGGGGGGAGGGAACCACACACCTATTATTTCATTGATTTAATTCTATAAAATTTCTCTGTAGTAAGAGTGCTCCAGCTGTTCATCTGCCAGGATGCTTGCTGTATGTTGTGTATTGTTGAGGTTTCATGGTGTGAGTAAGCTGCAAAATCTGCTTGCTCTTCAACACATGCCTGGCCACAGATTGCGCGTTTTCTGTTTGTAGAGAGAGAATCTCACGTCCTTGTACTAGCACCCACAAGAAGACTAAAGGCCCATCATTTTAAAGAATCATCTTTCAGTTAGTTGCGTGCTTTCCCAGAGATCTAGCTTTAAGGGACTTCAGTTTTTCCTGGATTGGCAAAACTGTTTTGCCAGGTCATGTGATTTAACAGAAACAGAGACAGTAAGGATTCCATAAAGCCCCAGTTACCATTCCTCCGAGTTGTTTGGAGGGATACTGAGATGGTTGTTACAGCTGCTGATACTTGTAATCTGCCATGCTTTTCTTTGTACTTGAACTTCTTTGGAGTGGTAGTTTCAAGTCCCGAGATAAGTCCATTGTCCTTTCTGTTCCTGCACGTGGCTCTTTGGAGTGCAAGGTCCGTTGCATCAGGTGGCTTAGACAGGAGAGAACAACTTTCTGTTCTCCCTGAAATAGTCAATAAGGAATCTTACCCAGATGGATCACGTTTGACCCTGAAGACATCGCTGCACAGTGTGGAAGTCTTCATGCTTTAGAGTCTCTAAAGTCTCTAGCTTTCTTCAGAGGCTAGTTTATTATCCAACTTGATACTCTACTCTGTTAAACAGAGTAATACTGTACTGGGGTCAGCCCAGGTGCAAAGGATGTATACTGACCTAGTGGAGAACTGAAGATTGAAGTTGACTGCAATATATGTTTAAATAGTTCAAAGAAAATGATGTTAAAGTACACTCGGGATACTAATGATTTGTTAGGAATGGAAAGTTTTCTGAAAATGAATTTAAAGCAAAGCGGGTTAACTTTGGGTGCAGAATTTTCAGAATTAAATACAAAATCCATGGAAATGCTACTTCTGCATAGTAATAACTTTCCTTGTCTGTTACTTGCAGGCAACGCTTATTTGAAAACTTGCGCATGTTACCTCATGCACCTGGTGTACAGATGCAGGCCATTCCTGAAGATGCTGTTCATGAAGATAGTGGAGATGAGGATGGAGAAGATCCAGACAAACGCATTTCTAGTAAGAAATAACCTATTTATTCATAATAGGTTACGTCCAAGTAGAGTCATCTTAGATTTAATTGTTCAGAACCAGATTTAATTGTTCAAAATCTCAGACCTAGTAGTGCAGTACTGGAAGACTGGCAGTTGGAGAACTTGCTCCCTGAGTAAAATGTAGTCTGCTAGTCTTATGTTTTTTAAAATGGAATCTGTGCCCAAATATGAACCTGTTAAAGAAGTCTAAGCAAGTGCTGAAAGTATTCAGGTTCTTGTGTCTTACAAAACAAGCTTTTGCAAATGTAAAGTAGATAATCCAGAAGTCTTAGATGAATTGTAACTGAAGGACTTAGCTTCTAACTTTTGCTATTCACGAAAAAAGTAAAGTGAGATAATGTGTTTTCAAAAATAAATGTTTGCTTTATTTGTTGTGTGTGAGAGGTTTTCTATACTTGCAAAACTACCTTTTAATTTACTTTATTACCATTATCTTTATGTGGAGAATAAGTTGTTATTGAGCTATAGCTCTGCTACGTTTAAATTTTATGACAGTGATTGGGGTAATTCTATAAGCTTGTATTGGTGCATTATCAATTTTCTGAACTGTTGAAACCATATTTTTTTCTACTGTGATTTAGTTTCCAGTATTTGAAATTCATTTGATACATTTTAAAAGAATCCTGCCCCCCAATGTCTCTAAAGTTACTTTCAGAAGTCACTATGAGAGATTCTCCCAGAGTATCCTGATAGATGATATTTTTATCCATAATTTAGTTCATCACTGTTAAATGATTATAGTGTATTTTTACTGGTTCTTCTTTTAGGCCTATTGTAATTGGACTTTATTCTGGTCTTTTTGTTTAATTAATTTCATAACTGTGAATCCTAGTTCGAGCATCCGATAAGCGCATAGCCTGTGATGAAGAGTTTTCAGATTCTGAAGACGAAGGGGAAGGTGGACGGCGAAATGTAGCAGATCATAAGAAAGGAGCAAAGAAAGCCAGGATAGAGGAAGACAAAAAGGAGACAGAGGACAAAAAAACAGGTAGGATTTCATTGTGATTTTTGTCTTACATTTTAGAACTGCAAATGCCAGCTCTGCTAGGAGGAAGTTGAATTCTCCATTAACAGTTAATTAGCTGTTGCAATGATTTTATTTTTTTCATATTTAAAGCATCTATTTTAAATTTCATCAGTTTCAGGATGCAGCTATTCACACTGAAATAGTATTTTCAGTCAAGAATTATTGTTGCTTCCCCACAAGCTTGAAGTCTTACAGCCAGGGGTTTGTGTAGCTTAGTGAAAATAGGGATAAAAGAGGTTCTCTTGCTTTAAGTATGTTAAATAGTTTTTCTGTTTGCTTTCATGGGGTGAGCCAGCTGGTTTTCTTCTGCAACAGAAGCTGGATAGGTTTCTGGGGATAGTGTATTCCAAGGAACTTTCTGACTTTTCCAGGAAAAGGCTGTATCTTAGGGCTATAAGACAACCAACCCCATGATGCTCAGGGGAAGTCCAGGTCTGATTACTACACAATGTTATTACTGCCAGTCAATGAGACTCACCCTGAGGTATTTTGAATCACTTGGCACTATGCCCCGCTCACTCCCCTGGGTGGATACATTTAGCACTGTAGGCCAATATGTAACTAGTATTTTTTCTCCCCAAAGCTGGTTCCCCCAGCTACAGGTGTATGTAAGAAGTACAACTTTGTCATGTTTTTTTTCTTCTAAATCTTTAAGGTTTTCTTGCATCTTTTGATATATTTCAAATCATATAATTTTTATTTTTAGATGTTAAGGAGGAGGATAAATCCAAGGACAGCAGTGGTGAAAAGACAGACACCAAAGGGTAAACTCTAATAACGAATATCACCTTTTTGAAGAGCAAATAATTTTAAATATTTTTGAAGTATTGATTTCTGTACAGATCACTTTCATTCTCTCATAATACTAAAGATTTTAGACTTGTAACAATAGTAACTCAAAATTGCATTTCTGAAATGGTAAATCTAAAAAATTACACAACTTAACAGTTTATTTTTGCTTTTATACAGAGCAAAATCAGAACAGCTCAGCAATCCTTGAACAAAAGATAGCCTCACATCAGTTGCAGAACATAATACTAGAATTGGAGAATACCTAAAAGAAGAAAAGTTTTCGTATTGAGACAGACTGCTGATTTCATTTTGTACTATTTGGCATGGACCGTATTTATTTTCAAACGGCTTTGTTCTGGTTTTTGGCAAGTTGTATTGTGAGTTTTCTAATTATGAGGCAGAAATTCCTTTCTTCACCATGCTTTATGTAATAGTATTTAAAAATGGATGTGAGTTATTATGTTAAATGTCTAAACTGATCTATTAAAGTAATTTGCCTTTCCTGAGCTGATTTTACCTTTTTTGTAATTTTATCTTTATTAAAAAAAAAAAAAATTGTACTTGGTTGTCTTTGTCCATCATTAAAGTAAAAAGAGAGAAACTCCATATAAATTAAGCAGATTTACGCTTACCCATGAGTAGGTAGTGGATTTAAATAGACAGCTTGTGAACATTCAAGTAAAACTGCGCGGCTTTCATTTACTCCATGCATTTCAGTGGCTCCTGCCTGGGGTGCCAACAAATATACTAGAATATGAATACATGAGGTAGGAACAAGCTGAATAAATGGGTGAAGAAATGTTGGAATAATATGGTTGTACAAACTTGCATTTTAATATAGAAGTTCAAAACTACAGTTATGCTTGCACTGTCCAAGAACCTTTCCCACCATCAGAATCTACCAAAAAGACTGGTTCATTTGCTCTTCATAAGATGTATAACTCATTCTGATTTTTTACAGCTACAAGCATCATAAAACTTTGTCCCTGTTAAAATGTTTTTCCTTTCTCCTTTTTTGGTTTATTGATTAGTTGGTTCTGGTGCCTGAATTGAAATGGAGACTTGAGCAGACTCATTCATTTTTTTTTCCCCTCTGTCTACTATAAGTTTTGTATTCAAGATTTCCAAGCAGTGAGCACAGAAGTTTGCAGAATCGCTGTTAATTTCTAGTAGTTTGTGGATTCATTGCTGGTCTTGTTGGGAATGGAGGTTAAATATGTGTGAATAATTAGTGGACCGAAATGCAGGATTTAAGGAGAGAAGGTACTTTATATGAATTAGATAGTAGCTGTCAGATTCTTTTTTGCTAGATGTGTACTAGATTTGGACACGTGTGGGAGCAGGTATGTATAGTCTCCCATGTGCATCTAATGCCTGCTAGCTCTCTAGGGCAAAGAGAATAAAAGATGGATTTGGGGGACTGTAGAAAGGTCACAGGATTGTACCAAGAGGGTGGGAAGAGATCCATGACACCATGAGCATGCCCTGAAGTGTCCACTGATATTTGCAAGGAGTTTGGCACTCTAAATTTTGTTACAGAAGTTTTTACTTTATAGAACTGGAAGTATGTGGATATATTTGTATTGTATGTACATCTCAGTATTTTTTTTTTTTTAAGTTGATACAAGCCTTGTTCATGTCTGTTACAGGTTTCTTGTTCAAGTAACCTGTAGTCTCTTCGTTGGCTGTATTGAAAAGGTCCAAGCTTCTGGCTGTGGCTCACTTCAGCACAAAGTAGCAGATTCTAGTGACCTTAAGATATGCATGAAATCCAAGAATACCTGTAATACTAACCCTCAACTAACTCAAATATATATATAATAATAAACCTATTTGCCTTGTCCTCAGTTTATGAAAAATGACTGCTACTAGGATTGCTGGATGCTACTATATCTTACTGAGAACTGATGAAACCCTCTTCTATTATTAAAGGGAGATATAATACTAAAGTATATAACTTTAGCCTCACTACTTAGTGAGTAGCCTCACTACTTAGACAACATTCCTTGAATTAACTATGCAAATTGTCTGAACACAAGCATTTGACTTTTTTTTTTTTTGTCACTTTGATATTGTCACTTCATAGGGATGGTTTATCTTAACAAGAGTTCAGGATACTTGAGAGTATTTCTAAAATGCAGCATTCAGATATTTTGTGGGCTGGTTAGTGTAAACTACTTTCTGCTTGGGCAAAAATGAGATTCAAGTCATTCTTTGAAACACTTGTAGGCCTGTGTACAGACTAGAAACATTGTTTTTATTGTTTATTTGTTCAACAGCAATATAAACATGAATGAACATCAATAGGACTGTACTGCGTTACTCTTGCTTCCAAGGTTTTTTGTTATTTTGCAGGAGTTATTAAATGAAAATACCACCTTTTTACTTGTTGAATCTGAATCTATCTTGAGACAAAGAACAACACGAAATTGAAACCCACTTCATAGGGTGAGCAGTTGTTTTTAATGGTACATTATGGCTAGTGCATTCTTACAATAGCAAATATTTGAGGAACACGGGAAATCAAAATTTAAGGAAGTTTCTCAACCTGATCTGTTTAAATGGAGTAGAGCAAGAATTCTGACATCGTCGGAGTGCAGAGGTGTACTATTTAAACTAGAAGCATTATGGAGTATTGTAAACCCATTTTATTATTAACTTAGATGATAATTATTATATTTATATAATATATATAATATAATTTATATAATATAATATATTATTATACTTGGATGATAATTCATATAAATATTAAGATGGCACTCTTGTTAAAACACCAGCCCTCAGATACGCATTTCTATCCCTCGGAGTCAATAGAAACACTGGGTTATGTGACAAACTAAATCAGAGACATGATCTGAACTAAAGCATAAAAGCCATTTCTTGGTATAGGTAGGTGGAAAGGTTGGGATTTTTTTTTTTTATTCGGATTCCTTCTTCAATTCTGTTCCCCAAGTGACCATGCAGGTGTTTGGCTGGCCCATCATGGAGGACCAGAGCACAGTAGCAATTTCCTTTTAGCAGAAGCGTTACTTCAAAATGGGCTTGAAGTTGTGGCCAGAAAGTTGAATTTTTAACACTGTTTGCATTTATGTATTTGCAAGCCCCACTGAAAATACATTTCATGTATTTGCAGCTTCCCATTTTTTCAGTAAGTAACTTTCTGAGAGAATGAGGTTGTGCATGGGCTTAAAAAAAAAACTGAATGGGAGTTCAGAGTCCAGAATTTCCTTTGCTCAGTGCCTAGAATTGACTGCTTCTGTGCACATATAGGCTAGTGGTTTAAGATGTACATGGGTGATGTTGCTTTTCTTAGCCAAATTTGCACTGGGATTTAGAAATCTGTAAATTAGACTGCATTACAAAGAATTGTTAATATATCACTTATAGAAGTTGCAAACGGATATCAGATACTATTCAGAACATGGCAGCAGAAATGGTACATATCAGTAGTTACTAACCATGATTTTTTTTGATTCTAGTAATTTGTAATAATTAGCCATTTGTAAGGCGAAGACATCAAAAATGGAAACTAATGGATGGACATATTTGGTCACATTATAATTCACTGTAAGTGATTGAAAGTTGACTTCAATAAATATAATTGTAAATGCAAATGTAAACATCTGTTCTTGGGTGTGGTTAGCACAACCTAGAACAGCGTATCTGAGAGGGAGATCAGGTACGCTACAGCCACCGCCATTGCTCCCTCTGATGCTTTTTCCTCAGCACCACCAAGTATGTTATTTCTTCCCCATCCCACAGCAAGAGAGTGCAGTCTCTGAGGCTGTATCTTGATTTGACCAGCTCTCCTTCACTCTCTTTAAGTGACTTGGTTTTACACCTGAAGATGGTACTTCAGCTTAGTAAGACTGTGAATGGGTGCAGCCATTTTGAAAACATTGTCTTCTAAGGGGCAGTTCTGCTACTTCTGTAGTGAAAGAATTCTTGGAATTCTTTACCATTTTTTTTCCTGGCTGTTTGAGTCATTCTGTTTAGTCATATCACTTCTGTGAGAGTATGTGACAATGGCACAGACAATTAATTATATGAGCGTATTTATAAAGAGGTTTATCTACCATAGTCAGCAGTTCAATTTAGTGAATTGTTTAATGCTTTTCAATCTACACCATAGAATACAGTATCTTTTTGAAATGGCATTTATTGTAAATAGATGACTTGGCAAACTAGACATCGAAGCTGGATACCAGCAGGCAGGAATAAAGGACAACTTCCTAGGTTAGAAACTTATATTAATAATAGGCTAGGCCTAATGTTTTCCATGACTGTGCTGCCAGAAGAAAATGGGGGGGGAGGGGAGGCTGCGGGCAAACTTTAAGTGATTCCATGTTGCAGTTGCCAAACCAGCTCCACATGGATAATGTATATGCTGAATTGCTCTTTGTTTTTAAATCTATTTTAGAAACTTTCTTGATGTGATGCTGCTTTTAACAATATTTGATTCTGTAAAATGCCCCAGAGATTTAACTAGTGGAAGGAAAAATTCTGTATCATTGCATATTGTATTGAGCTGCTGTATTTAGCCTAGCACAAAATTGACTCAATATTTTAAAAGCAGTTGCTCTCTTTATTTATTTATTTATTTATTCCCCTCAGGCTGGCGAGCAATTGAAGACAGACAAATCAGCATTCTGGCTTGAAGTGAAGAGAAGATCAGAGTGAGTGAGAAGGGTTATGAGTCAGAATACCATTCTGTTGTGTGGCTGACTGAGACCCTGTTCAGTCCAGAAGGTTTTTAAATACAGTAGCAACATTCTTTTAAAGTTTCTACTTTAGTACCTTTCTGTGGAGACCAAAATTATGAGGGAAATTTCTGACAGCTCAAATGAGAAGAGACTTAAACACTATGGATTTTTAAATGGAATCTTTTTCTGCGTTAAGTCTTCACTTTAACCTTTTCATTATGCGAATGAATGGGGCATGCTTCCCTAATTGCGTCACTGTGCAGGGATTTTGGGTTGTTTCCCTTTCCTCCCTTTTATTCTATTTTTTTGGCAGTGTTTTTTTTTCCTTCCATGGTCAGTGAGTGCTAACAGGCTACAGGAACCCTATGAATCCTTGAATTGACAGTGCTGCTGTAACTGTGCTGCATATATGTATGTTATTTCTCTAAAAGAATATGCTGTGTACCTGAACATCAAGAACCTAGCCGCTCTCCTTTAAAATACATAAAATAACAATAAAAATAATAAAGCATGGTATAGCTAGAATTACCCTGCAGAATCTTACATGCTTCTTCTACCTAAAGGCAAACATTAAAACAAAACCAGTAGAGGTGGCACAAAGTAGTCTTAGCCACATTCTCATCAGACCAGGTGTTGGTCTAAGCCATTGGCAACGCAGGGATAAAATGTGAATGCCTATTCCCTCTACCCACAAACGTAAGGAGCCCGCAGCTCTGTATGGGCACAGAGCACAAGAAAAACTGCATTGGTAGCTTGTGCTGAGATGATAGCTTTGTGTTTTGCAGAAGTAAGGACCTGTGCTGTCTGTGTTTGACTTACGGGACAAGGAAGAAGCTCCATTACAAGACTCTGCTGCCCTGTGCAGTAAAGATCTCTTGTACATGCTACCTTCAAAACAGCTTGTTCGGCTTCCAGTAGCAGTCTAAGAGGGAGAGTAAGGGGTCTCTGTTTAGCCTCATTTGAAATTTCTCTTGAAAGCCCTTGTTTACCCCTGACAGGCTGGTGTTGCTTAGCTGGGACTGCACCTAAGATGTCCACGGGCACTTGAACTGTTTTTGTATAGAAACTCCCTTCATTCTTCACATAGGAGAACAGCCCATGCCTAAAGCTACGTGTATCAGAGAGAAGGGAAGAGGAAATGTAACTGGAGTAGGTTTGGATGGGGGAAAGTAAATCAATCCCTGGTTACTTTAAAGTTTGACAAAGGTATTTGCTGTTGTTTACCTTACCAGACGTTTCCAATTCCCAGATGAATGGTGTCCTAAGTCTTAAAATAATGGGTCACATATAAGTGATGAACTATTTTGGGTGCCTAATCTGAAAGACCCATTTGGGATTTGATGTTTAGAGATAAACCAACAGTTATGAAAATGAGTACTTCCAAAGGAAAATTGTTGTGGAGAGCCTGAACATCTTGTGGTTTTAAAAGTGATGAACTGAAATTTTGGAGCATGAGTTAAGCCCTTATGTGACAGCAACAGTGATTAATTACTGTATATATCGCTCTTTGGGGTTCTCCGTGCTGCAGAAAGACATGAAAAGTTTCTTTACAAGCTTCTATTTTTAATATTAAAAATATTTCCCATACTTTTACAAGTCCACTTCAGCATGGGGTTTGGGGTTTGTTTTGTTTTCTCAGATTGCTAAATTGTCTTCTGAGCGCAGGCTGGGAGACTGCAACGCAGGTCTTGGCGCGTCCCTGTGGCGTTCGTTGTGCTGGGTGGGGTGTGTGCCTAGGCACGCCACCAAGGAGCAGCAGAGCATGATATCGTGACTGGTTTGGCTTTTTCGTCCCGGGTGATACAAACCTGAACAAATGGTTTGTGCAGCTCCTGCAGGGAGAGGTGTTGAGACAGGCCACAACTAAAGGTCTGTCTTTTGTAACAAGCTGGATTGAAATGACCTTGCTTAGCTTTCAGTAGTAGTCTTGCCGGGACAGAGTCCAGCTCAGGTTTATTTAAAATTAGGTCTCGGGTAGGCTGAGCTTGTGGAACTAAAGCAACACTTTTTAGGTGCTGGCTGAATGCATCCCAGTAGCTAGGAGTTGAACTCGAGCTTTAAGACTGAAACTAAGGTATGTGAGAGTCAGGAGTTGGATCCAAGGGAAACTTGTTCCTGCTGCTGTTCTTATCAGAGGGTGCACCAGTAGGACTATCACTGTTAGTCCTGGAGATCTTGCTTCACCAGAGCCGCTGCCTCCTCCCCAGCACTCATCTGTGTTTGTTTAAAAACAAGCAGGTCCTGCCTGTGCAGTCCCGACCGTGGCGTTTCCTAATGGAGATCTCCAGCAAGAGGATATGGGAGTTACTAGGAGTGCTGAATCCTACAAGAAGGAGCTTTAGGCAAGGTATTTACAGTTTTAGATGTTGCAAGATTTGCTGGGATATGCTCTTCTATTCCCTTTCTTTCAGTTTAACGCTTCTGTTGATGGGGAGCACCTGGCTTAGTTCTGCATGCACTTTCCTGTGCTAGCCACTGGGCACGAGCAGCTTTCTGTGCCTGAGCAGAGCTTGGAAGCAGTTCTGGGAAGTGGGCATCCCTGCTTCTGAGGGGGTGGGAGCCAATGAAAGGGGAATCGGGGGCTCCACCTCTTCCCTTCTCCCTGTGCCAAAAGTGATGTGGGAGTCTGTTATGCTGGCACCCTTGAAGGGACACTGCCTCCAAGACAAACAGAAGAGGTATGACCTCACTCAGCTGTGCTCCCTCGCAATGAAATACCGTAAACAAGAACTGCCTGTACATGATATTTCTCATTAATCTAAACACAATTAATAAAAAAGATATGCAAGGCCCTCTAGAAACTGTTCAGCAAGGCATCATAGCCTAAAGCCTCATTAGGAAGCACTTTACTAACATGTTTCTGATTTTGAAAAGAAGCTCAGAAAATACCCAGTGAACTCATGTAGCCTTTTTCCTTAACTACCGAATGGTCATTGAAATCATAGTTGCCCTGTTTAAAGAATTGGAAGCTATTTCTCAAGGTGACTAAGCTAAAATGTGGTCGCAGCATCCCTATCCCACCCCAGTCAAGTAACACCGGTTCCAGAGACTGAGAGCACTGGATGAGTTTTGCCATCAATAGTGTCATGTCAGCTCAAGCATTGCTTTCTTTACTTACCGTTTTTCTCTTGCCCTCACACCTCCTCTCTTGTGCCTGTAACCGAGTCAAAAGTTGACATAACAGGCTTGATTGATCTGGGATTTGGAATAACTCAGCAAAAAGCAATCTCATTCACTCGTGAGGTGGCACAGCTGTGAGGCTTGTGTAGCAGTGGGAAGAAGCAGTGATCACTCAGTGTTGAGAGAAGGGCTTATCAAACAGTTTTTCTGTAGTGTTATTTCACCTTGTTGCTTATAGGGCTCATTTTTTTCAGAGTAGAAATTACATTAATTTAAGAACAATATTATGAAAGTATGCCATATTGAATGTGCCTGGTCTATTCAGTGTTAGTGTTCAAGCAGTGAGTAAACTAGTCCTTGCTTGATTAGACAACTGGACAATATTATCCAAGTCTTAAAAGTAGAAGAGTTCCCAATTAGCAGAAGCCTCAAGAGTTTGATGTTTAACTCCTGCTGAGATCCTAGGCTGCTGCTCTAGCAAGGACACCTTGTTAAGACAGTGAAAAATTTGACTACGTTTCATGGTAAAGTCTCACATACTTTTTATTATTATTATTATTATTATTATTATTATTATTAAATGTTGTATCTACAAAATACTTTGTCTTGTTTGACTCTTCACTATTTTAGCTCCTTTTCCTTCTGCCCACTTTTTCCAACCTGGGGTAAGAAGGCTAGTGAAATGCTGATGCATATTACCCATGCTCATTGATGAACGTGGCAATGAAGAGCTTTTACCACTGTTGTGGTCCTGCTACTACATGTAGTGCTCTTTATTGTTTCACTTTTGTCTGAAGTTTTGTTATGAACAGAGGGTTTGTTTGTAAATTCCTTTGTGAGATCTGTAAGGGGTGGGGGCTCAGCATGTTATTTGTCTGCCAGAAATACTTGGACGCGTCCTTCAAATGTTCTATTGTCTTAGGCTTCTTGCAGCTGATTTATGATTTTTTTCCTACCCCTACTTTCACTATTTACTGTTTTTTTCTGATTCATTATGGAAAGCTAATTTAACAGTCATGGAGACTGTGTGGAATTATTTACTTACCAATGTAAACTCCTTTCTTAGACAAGTTGCTGCTTTATAAAACTGGGATGGGATGACCTGGCACTTTGTGTACTTCTCACAGAGCTCTTGTGAGTTAGGTAAATTCAATCCCTTCCTTTTATTGATAGGATCAGGGAGGCACCAATCATCAAGTCCTAATCCAGTGCAAATTAAAAACAGTATTTTACTGATGTTTTTTTCCCCCCTCCTCTCTAATTTTTCATACCATCACTGGGTCTCCTTTTTATGGTCTGAAGCAGACAATGGATAAATATCCTAATGAAAATATCTGTTGACATGACAAATGCCAAATATTAAAAGAGCATGCATAGTACAGGGTGAAATATTAGCAACTTATACCTTCATGTTGACCTTTGTCCTTTAATGCCACGATGCTCTGTGCTACTTGAAAGCAGCATATTGAGAAATAAATCACTTCTTCTTAACCCCACCCTCACCAAACAAATACGGCAGTTATATCACAGTGTTACTGAAATGGAAGAAAAAGCCCTTGGTTTACACCTGGTTAGGAATGCATTTTGGAGATTCTAAAACGCCTGGTTTAGACTGTCTGAACCCTTCCCCCCATGCCTCTAAGATAATCTATCTTCTGGAAAAGTCCTAATCAAATAACAGGCCAAATAACTTTGTGGAATGATGTTCTATATATGTGTTCTGGATCCATCATTTGGAATACTCTCGTGAAGATGTAATTCCCTTAAAATCACATAGATGTTGTAAAAATGCATTAAAAAAAAGAAAGAAAGAAAAAAAAAATTGCTCTTTTAACTATGTAGACTTTTATCAGGTGAACTTTTCCTTTCTGTTCAGCAGCCAAGTAACTCTCCTCTGTACAGGATAACTGAGGGTGGCATGGGTAAAATTGACCTAAGTGTGGTGAATTTTGGCATCACCACGCCTAAATTTTGATTGCCTGAAAGAATCCAGATCTTTAGTGTTGTTCCTAAACTTTTTGTGATATAAGTGAGGCAATTATACTGGAAACCTACTGAACAGATATCAACTTTTATAATGGCTTACTTTAAGTAGCTATGTGTTTTAAACTACTTCTCAAGCACTTTTTGGAGGATACACACTGAGAGGTGCTCAATTTCCCTCTGGTTTCTATACTCTGAACCTGCCAAAAGTAGGTACCTGAGTCTTGAATTTTAAAAACGAAAAGCAAAACTTTACTTTTCTTCCCTTTTTGCAAATCACAGCTGGTCAAAGGCTAATTCTGTTTCTTGCACAGGTTATTTTTGCTTTAGAGTCATAATTAAATCATGCTTTCTTTGGGGCTATAGATAGTTCTTCTGTATAACAGAAGCTGTGGGTTTGAATTCCTGCTGGAAGAAGATAAAGAAATAAAGTTGGATGTATCTTGGGTGAGTTACTTAATTGCTGATCCATAAAAGGAGATATGCCCTGTGGGTGTCCACATGGGATACATTAGGCTAAAGGCACTCATATAAGACAAGCACAGGAACACCTGGCTGGCTCTTGCGTGTTCACCTTCCCTGAACGTGCTCCACAAATTTGCATTCTGAAACCCACTGTGCTTCTGCACTGTAGTGTTTGCAAGACTAGATGGTATGTTAGCATGGACTTTGAAGACCATAGGATGCTTAAATTGCTACATTGATATGATTTTTATTTTCCAGTGTATAGAATAGCAACAGTGTGTGACAAAACATTTTATTCCATATATTTGTGTCTGCATCATTGCCACTGCCTCCCTCCCCAGTGCATTATATGCTATTTTATCTAGTGGAGTTGTCTCATCACAGAGCTTCCTAGATGAAGCTCCTGTGGTGGTGGTATATCGGCAGTGCAGAACATGGATAGGTGCTCATGGTGTTCTCCAGTATCTTCAGGCATCACCTGTGAAGCAAACATGCTGGCCATACTGCATTTCAGACCATAAATCTGTCTAGAAGGGATAGGACTGGAGAAATTGAAGTTGTTGAAGGGTCTCTATGTATAGGATGTGTAAGCATTGCATCCTGGAGTGAGGACAAGGACATTCCTGAACTGTGTTTGGAACTAGATGCAGCATAATCACATTGGACTGTGTTCCCCTGAGTTAAGTTCTGCTGAAGGACGGGACTTGTTCAGTGAAGAACCATATAGATGTGGCTAATCTGTATTTAGCAGTAAAAGCACCATCTCCGTGTAGCTGCGCATCTCTGTTGGTACTCCTTTGCACAGTTGATGTGATCTTTCAGTTCATGTTCTGTAACAGAAAGATAGGTCTTAACTGTTTAACATGTTTAAACTGACATTTTAAAAAAAAAATCAATTTCTAAAAATTATGGTAGTAGTTCTGTTGATAAAGTCCATAATCCCCCTTTTCTCATCCCAGGAATGACCATGCTGAAGGAAAAATGTTGTTATTTTAAGACTTTTAAGCTAGTGTTGGAGCAAAACAGAACAACCAGTTAATTAAATTATCTGTGCCAATCTGATTCTCAGTAGATTAAATCCACACAAAGGGCACATGTATTATTTTAGCATACAGGACTAGCTGATCTGCATTAACTGATCACAGTGTTGCCAGGTAACCGTCCATTTAAAAAAAAAAAAAGGATAAATCATTCAAAATTAAGTAGGTGGGTAATACAGAAACTACAGCTAAGCATCTTGTAAAAGGTCAGGCAGAGACAATGAGGAAGTGCCTCTTTCAGGAAGCGGTAGTAAAATCACATTGAACAAAAGTCACTGGGGAAAATTCTCAGCTGATATATATAGCTTATACATATATATGTCCTGTTGAATCCTTACTGTTATTATACAGTACTCACAAGAGGAGAAAGTATATTAACACATTTGCTCACTGTATAATTGTTTACTTTCATATATATATATATATATATATATAGGCCTTTGTCACTTTGATAGCAGATCTTGTATGCATTATTCTCCACAGAAGGTGGCAAAGCTGTATCATTCAAGATTTTTGATGGACAGAGAATATTCTGCCACATACGTGCTGCAAAGTTAGGTCAAAACCCACCCTTCCTGCCCCCCTGATGCATTATTCACTAATTCTGCTCCATCAGTCAGCAAATGCATTTGATTCTGGTATCAGATCTGTATTCGCTCAGAATTATTGTATTAAAACTTTTTCTTCCAAGTGTAAAGTGTGTGGATGTGTTGCACACATTTGAACTCACTAGATCTTGAATCCAGAGTGAATATCCGTGCTGTTTCTTTGAAAGAGTACTGTAGATCAGGATTTTAAAGGCCTGGATAAAAGCCTTAATTATCTTATCAATCCATCCATCAGTGATCTGTTTTTCACAGAACATACAATAGTCTGCATTTTTTGTCATGATTGAGGTATCTTCCCCCCCCCCACACACACACACATGCATGCACACACCCTTGTAAAGCCATTAGCAGGCCATTGATTTTCTTTNATCAACGTGTAATATTGCGTGTATTGAGTGAAACTGTGTTGTTCTGGGAAAAAGGAGCATCCTAGAAAATGTGATTGGCAATGGGATAATATACCTGCGAGTGGTGTAATTGTGGTATGGAAGCCATAGAATGACAGTGCCTCCTAGTGCTCTGGATAGCACATAGGGATGTATTTGTGCCATTTATACTCCAGTTCTAAGTGCTTAAAACAAACAAATGAGTATACTTGGAAATGTGCTACAAGTAGTGGAATACATTTAAATGCGGTAAATAGTTTGGAGTGTTTTTGTTGTACCGGAGCTTCAGCTTTTCCCTGTTCTATTGTGTTTTTTTCTCTCTCTTTTTTTTTTTTTTTTTTTTTTTTCTTTGGCTGGTGGTTGTAATTCTTTAAACCTTTGGCATTCAGGGCTTTGCCAATCTATCTGAGGTTCTCTGTTGTTGCCTGCCAAACAAAACACGATATCCTTCTTTATAGCTTGCTGACTTAGCACATACTGTATATTACCTTCTGCAGCCTTGCATGGGAAATGAGGATTTTTACATTTTTGGAAGACCCAAGTCTTCTGTAACTTGGAGGGCACATCACATGCTGCAATCACAGCATTCAGATGCCCATGTTTAATCTTCTCTTAAGCAGCAGAATCCAGAATTTTGTTATGAAAAGTTTTCTCTTCTCTTTCACTTTTCTTCATAAAATCAGAAATGTTTTGCAGTCTCTTCCTGCTTTGGAGCCAAGTATTTTCAGGCTTTCTGCAATCTCAGCAAACCTTCTGCTTGCCATTTAAAGAGCATCAGTTAGACAAGCAACAAGTTACAGATTTCAGACCTCTGTACGCAACAAAGCAGTTTCTTTTTTCTCATTGCAGATACCGTGACCTGCTAGACTCATCTGGTCTCCCAGTCCTCACTCTTAGACTTGTCAACTGTTTCCAGACATTTCTTTTCATCCTGGTTCTAGCTGTAGAGTAGGTTATTCAGAGTTAGAGTAGGATCAAGTTTTTCAGATCTTAATCCCAAAATATGTCATTAAGAATCGACTGAAACCATTTTGAGCACTTCCAAAAATTAAAATTGTTTCATTAAAAATACTTCATACTTTTATTTTGAAATCCTTTTTTCCTAGCAAGCTAACTACCTCTAAATAAAGTTTGAATCCAACAGTAAACCTGACTTAGCAGTATGTATTACCTTAATAACGTCCTATTGTCAAGAAAAAGCAATTTTATTCAGCTGTTTTTCAGGTTGGCTTATACACACGTACACACATATGTATTTGTATATCCACTTTGATTAGTGAAAGAAAAAAACAAACCCAGCAACCTTCAGCACAGCTCTGCTGCCAGTATTGGTGCGGGAGGCTGTAGACTTGTCACCCCTTTCCCTCCAGATCTGGGGTCACTCCTGGTTCTCATCTTTTAAATAAGATTAGGACAGGTCTCTGTCCTAATTAGGCATATGGGGATCTCTATAAGGGTAAGCATAATAGAATATTATATGCAAGATATGAATATATGCGTAGTGAGTATATGGGAGTCCATGAGGTTTAGGTATAGGGGAATATCTATGCAGCTGCTCCTGGGTTTCAGGTTGCTGTCTTCGTTAGCTGCGTACAATGGCACTAACCTTCCAAATGTTGTTGAGCTGGCCTGCTTCTCATATGAAAGGCAGATACATGAATAAATATTACACAGTTTTGACATATTATGTAATCTGTTGATTTGACAGCTGAAAATCTGTGCCCATATCTGCAATAAGATCTTTCCTTGAAGAGAGAAGGGAATGTTTGTATGGATATGTGCATAGTCTTACAGCTACATTAATTAGCCACCTGTAAGAAAAAGAAAAGAATCTCACAGGGGAAGGGCGAAACTTACTTGAAATAAGCTTCATGAGAGACACCTGAATAGTCCTCTGAGATCTGCTTAAAGTGTGTTTGTTTGTCCTAAGGATAATTCATTGGATGGACTTAATATTTCCAAGTGCAGTGAGACTTTGAGTTTTATAATGCTGAAGTGGATCATATTCCTTTTCTAGCAAAAGAAAGGGGAAAAGGCTGAATGTAAATCTCATCCTTCTCTTGAACATTAAAAAGCACATCTGGAAAACAGTGAACACAGAAGAAATATTTAGTTCAATATTATGCTCTTCAAGAGAGTGTAATAGTAGACTAGTACTTCTGGAAGTAGGATGACTTTTGAGGATGGGAGGGTAAAAGATACTAAGAGTAAGGGATGCTTCAGTAATACAAGTATCCAAAATAGCATGGGCAGCAATCTGAACATCCCTTCTTACTGAAAATACCAACAGAGCATGGGCATACTAAGAACTGAAGATACTTTAACAGCTTATAGGAAGGTAGCAAGTGCTACAGTGTTGTGGTGCTGGTTGGCACCTGCTTTTTTGAGACGAGATATGATGGAAGTAGTTCTGGACTTTTCAGTTCCAAGCTGACTTCTGTGGATTCCAATTAGTGGCTGGGTCTGTGATTTCCTACCTGACCAGTGGTTTGTTGAGTCTTTCCTGGTGTAGAGTCATCCTATGTCTACTTGCTATATCACTGTCTTCCCTTTGACATGCAGACAGATCAGTAACATTATTCTTGGAAAAGTCATACAAATGTTATGTCCCTGTTGTTGTATAATGTGTCCCAATGTTATGTCCCTGTTATTTGAAAAAGCAGTAACTTTCTGAACTTGATCTGTTTCTGTCACTTGAAATAATAATAAAGTAGTAAACAAGTTCTCTCACACATTGGTGTGTGAGAGAACACATGGGAAAAGCACAGGAACATGTTTGTCATTAATTAAAACATGCCCAAATTCCAGAAAACAATAAACTAATAAAAATCAAATGATAGTGTGATAGTCCTTTACAAACAAATCATGTATCTAAAATCTGAAGAGTAAAAATTGAAATTTATTAAAAAAAAAATATTTTCAACCTGATGTATTCATTGGAAAGAGGAATTATACTACATGTGCAGAATTTTTGTAATATACTGAATGCATTTATTTCCTCTGCTTGTTTCAATTGATTGAATCTACAGTAGAGATACCTTTGTCCACCTGATCATTGCTTGGGTTAGGACTTGTGAGAAAAGCACTCCTAAGCTCTGTGAATGAATCTGTGCCATAATGTTGGAATTGGAAAGGAGATGATAACACCCAAATGTGAGCATTTGCAAAAATCCCCATTGTGCTTCTTTGTATATGAGCAGTTGGTTTCAGTCTCTTAATTCCTACATTTCTTCCAGGAAAAATCTGAGTTGTTCCCCTTCTGCTGGAGGCAAAACTGCCTAACATGCAGCAGCACTGA
This sequence comes from Anseranas semipalmata, assembly GCA_013399115.1. Classification (NCBI taxonomy): domain Eukaryota; kingdom Metazoa; phylum Chordata; class Aves; order Anseriformes; family Anseranatidae; genus Anseranas; species Anseranas semipalmata. The sequence goes on along the minus strand of VXAA01001785.1, from coordinate 281,829 downwards.
GAAGCTTAATGCTAACCATAAACCTATGCCTTAGATGAGCCATTACCCTATCTGGCTTCCAATTTCTAGGAGTATTCAGAGTAAAGTTATTCTCACACAACGGAGTGAGAAATGAGTGGCATCTTGCATTCATCCTGCAAATAATTAGATGTTTCAGGCCTGTAATTTGGCATGAGGGAGATTGAAGTTAGCTCTCCTGCTGGAACTGGAGTGTATTAATTTTCTCCTTTTGACATCAGTCTACTTTATGCAGAGCACTTAAGTACTTTTTGGAATAAGGCTGAAATCCAAGTTGACCTGATGTGTTCAGTAACCGGCAGGCTCTCTCTGAGCTGCTGAAGTTTATCTATGCATCTGGCCACATGAATTGTAATCATCTCATCTGCAAAACAGGGACTGTAGCAGACATATACAAGGAGAAGGCTGGTTATTTATTGTCTACATAAAAAAGGCTTTCACACTTCATAACTGCTAAAGCCGTGATCAAATTATTCATATAGATATTTAGGCATAAAAGAAGAATATACATATCACACTGAATGAGAAGTTACAAATAAATCAATCTTAAAATGAATGAGCCCAATTAGTTTCTTATACTGATCAAGATCTAGAAAAAACAACTTGGAAATTCAATGACACTATTATTTGACATTATAATATGCCAGGCCACATAGCTGCAAGGAAACTGAACTGTTACCATTGACTGGCTGTCAAACTGACCCAAAGGTGTGACAAAGTTGATTCATTATTTTCTTTTCAAAAGTGTAAAATATAATTGATTATTACAGATTTCCCCCTCAGGGACTATCCTTGCTGTTTATGAAATAACACAGAGTTTGCATAAAAGCTTACAGCTTCAATAGTTCTTTATAACATCACAAGAGTGTACAATATTCACACTTTAAAGAGCTTGTCACTGTTCTCCTTTTATTTATGTAAGCAGAAACAAACATTTAAACTCTATACACAAACTCTGTTATAGGCATACTCCAACAGAGGATTTATTTTTATGATTTCTTTTATTTTTTCCCCACATAAAGGCTGCTTATATGTAAGTGACAGGAAATGTTCCCTATCTCTACAAAACATCAGAGGACCATTTCAAAGATTGCAGTAACTATGAAGTTTGACTTAGTTTTTTGTTTGTTTTTTCCCCAATAAAGAGCCCTCATTCTGGTGGTTTTTTTTTTGTTTGTTTATTTGTTTTTTTTGTTTTCTGTTTTGTGTGTGTGTGTAAATAGAGGAGAGCGGTGTTACCTTGAAATAAGCGCTTGTGGATAAAAGCCCTGTTCCCTTGAGCCCGAGGAACTGCATGTGGCAGTTGAGCATCAAGAAACACTGAAGAGAATCGTGAGTTAACGTACATACAAACATTAAAATATATATATATATATATAGTAGCTATCATGCAATAACAAGGGCTTGGGTTTCAGGGTAAAAACCTCAATGTCAGTTCTGGAGTAGGATGGAATTCCAAGCAGCTGAGGTGGACAGAAGTAGAAGAAAATAATTTAGCCAAACTTAGTTGTGTTTGAAGGCAGGTACTTCCCTCTGATGATGTTCAACTTCCTGAGAAAAAAACAGCTCCAAAACTTCCAGAGCTTTAAATTCCTTCCACACTGACAGAAGGGAATAAGTATTTCACTGCTGAGGACAAAGCACGTTTGCAGGCAAGGGTGGAGAGACCGAAGGAAAACACCACATGGCTACATTTACCTTATTTAATGGACTAGCGGGAGTTTGAAGGCTCTTACTAGTCCCATCACAGCAATAGAAAAAGCGCAGTATTACGGATGAGATTTTAGTCATCCACATAAATGCTTGTGTGTGTGCGTGCGTGCTTGCACATACATGCTGCTCTCCCAACACAATAAAATTGGAAACGGTTATTTCAGCCAGGACTGCATTGTTGAAAGAAAGCCTTTTAGGTGGACAAGTTCACAGCTGTATTTATTATAAAGCTTGTAAAAGAGCTGAGAGAGAAAGTACACAACAGGAAAAAGAAAGCTGAAATGGAGTAAAGCTGTCGACCTGGCTCTTTTCAGCAGCACCCGACAGGCAAATCATGTAGTGATTGACATTTTAACAGTTATGAACCTTCCCAACATTGTCAGCATTGGCATTTTATCCAGCTAACAGCAATCAAAATAGTAAATGTGGAACTCAGGGAATACAGTATTTGTTGCAAATTGTGTGAAACAATGTTTATACATTGTGTGAGTCTATTGAGCTTGTGCTACTAGGATTGGTATTTGTGCCTGCGTTTGCCCATTTGAATGAATAAGGTGGCTTTAATGTTTATGAAATGGCAGTTTCTGTTCTCTGCCTAGAACACTAGGAGGTATTTGAAAGAAAACTATTGAAATTCATCCATACTGTGCCATTGGTATACTTGCATTCTTCTCTGAAGAGATTGCATCAGCCTATTTCACGAGGCCGCTGCTCCTCTCCGTGTGTTTGCATGTGAACAGTGAGCCCCTATGCAGCCTGAGAACAGGATTGCCCACCCATCAAATCCCCCTACACAGACCACAGCTGGAAGTAAAATTTTACAGTAGGGATCCCCTGCCCCAGGCAGCTGCCCATCTGTGTTGAGGGAGGTGGTGAAAAGGAGAATGTGTTTCTCCAATAGACTTATTTCTCCTGGGCATTAAGCTAAGCACATCCCACATATTTTACATAAGTGGCTGAAGAGTCATCACTTAGTTAAGAGCTCTGAGTTGTCTGCAGGAGGGGTAGGATCTAACTAGCCTGGGGGTAGGAAGACATCATACGCCATTCGAATCCCCCGATCTTCCCCAGTCATCCAGATATTTACTTTTTAACATGTGTAAAGTAGCATGCTAAACTGGATTCAGGGGGTGTATCTTCAGAGGATAACATATAAAGACTGAAAGGCAAAAAAAGAGCACAGGGAATCTCCGAAACCTCCCATCCAAACTGAAGAACCTCCTCCAAGCCCACCATCAAGAGCCTCCAACAAAAACATAAACGAGGAACTAAACAACAATCACAATTATGTTCTGTGCTTGAAAAAAAAAAAAAAAAAGAATTATATAAGTGATACTTCTAAGAAAGTAAACTTATTTTATAAATGCTTGCTACAGACCTAAACACTTTCCAAAACACAGGAGCCTGCAGCTGGAGAAAGAGAATGCCACATTTCAGTGTAATCATTAAGAATTATGTTAAACAGTTTGGTGGAGATAAAGTGCCCTTTTCCTGAAGAAAAACAAAATTCTAAAGAAAAAACTCACAACTTTTGGAAACAAGATCAAGTGGACCAGAAGTATCTGGTAAGACTAAGTAATTTCAAATGTTTCTCACTATAGCTATGACCTGCTCAGCTTCATGAGGTTCAGCAAAAGCTCATCTGTCTGTACAGAGAGACTTCTACGTGGTCATTAGTATCTCCATTTCAAGCTTGAAAATATATTCACTTGAATCAAGAAAACCTCTCCTCCTCATTTTCCAGTGTGACTGAGTTGGCTGAGACATTTTATCCAACTGGAAACAATGGCCAAGAATAAAGCAAAGGATTGTTGCAGATTTCTTAGGAAAAAAATAAAAATAAAAAACATAAGGCACCATACAGGATTAAATCTTCATCATTAAGAAGTGTCAACACCTTTTAAAAATCCAGAATGCATTTTTTTTTTTTTTTTTACTTGCTCTAACATTAACTACTCTAAGTTCTTGTATGCCACTGATGTTATCACCCAGCCCAGTCCTTGGAGTGATGCTATCATATTCCCTTTTGGCTTCATTTCCCTTGCAAGGGAAAGAGGAAAAAGAACAGAGATAGCAACAGAAAGTAAATAACATAAAAGGGTGATATTAGTAAATATATTTGTTTCCTGTGAATCTCAATGCAAACTGGCGAGAGGTGATAAGAAGAACCACTACTCCTGTCTCCAGAGGTGGCCCATGCTCCAGTTGAGGCAGACAGAGAGACAGAGCAGATGCATCCACAGGTACAACAGAGACAGGACAACCATCAGTTGCTTCTTCTTACAATGCACTTCATTGTAAACAGAAGTTATTTTCTTTTACAAAGTACATTACCCTAATATTTTTTCTGACACAGAAACTTCCTGCTCATAGTTTGCCATGCTTCTCTTTTCCCTGCTTCATAACTACAGTTGAACACCCAAGTTGACAGAGGTTTACGGCAGTACAGCTTTCAGATCCTATGGATCTTGTTAGTGAATCCCATAAGGAATCAGAGAAAACTTCCTTTAACTGAGCCCTTTTTTGCTGACTGAGCACACTGTGTTCATTCCGACATTATATACTGCTGTCTGGAAAAAACACAGGACAGACAGATATTTGGACAGACATATCTGTCCCTATACCTTCAGGATGATTAAGTTTAGTCTTTGGCTTGATCAACTACAACTGAAAATGAAAAGTTGTTCAAGAAGGGTTTTTATTCTGCATTTATTATGGAGCAGACTTTGAAATGCAGAGTATCAGCTATTAAAACAATCAAAGTGTAATCTGTTCAGGGGAAAAATAAAGATGGGTTATATACATATTTCAAATACAGTCATATTACGTGGCATATCCTTTCAAAGGAAAAGACTATCAGGCTATGGTGGATAGACCAGCCACACTAGATTTTCTGCTAACAAAATGTAGCAGTGAAATAGTTAACAAGTCTGGCTTTTACATTGTCATAAGCAGACTTCATTGCTAGCATCCCACTGAGATGAATGAAGGCAGCTTATGTCTAGTGTTATTGTTTCCATGTGTTTGGCTCCAGACTCAAGCCAGCATTCCCTCAGTTTATACTTGAAAGGTTATCTTCACAACCAGAAGAGACAGAAACTTTCTGTAAATATATGTATGTGTAAAGAGAAGGGCAAATACAGGTTAACTCCACTTATTCAGTTTCAGTTTTCCTGAATTAATGTTTTGATAGTTATAGTGAAAAGAATTTTCTTTACAGAAGCTTCTGATTATGAGTGGCTGAGATGTCCAGTACAACACACTTGCCCTGTCTTAAATATACAGAGAAATCTGATCAATACTAACATAATTTTATCTCTTCTTTGATATTTATTTATTTGTTTGTTTGTTTATTGTATTTTAGGATAGACAAAGAAGAATCAACAAAGAATACACCAAAGTATATAACAAGGAATTGCAAATGAGAGAAATAAAATCTGATTATAATTTTGAAAGGGAAAGGCAAACGCTCTGCATTTAGGTAACTGAAAATACACCACTTGCAACAATATTGTTCCAAAAGGAAAGAGTGTGTATAAAGAGTGGAAGTATTTCAGTCAGCTTGAATTTCATTGCCATGTGATTCTCTCCAAAGCCTGGGTCTGTTTCCCTTTCTCTATCAGCACTCTACCACTGAAGTTTCTGCATGGAAGAGTACAACTTATAGGGCATTACCTGTGCTTCCCTGGAGACAAGAAGGATTCAGAAACAGCTTATGCAGATCATTATTTTTACCCTACCTTTAAAATTACCCTTCTCTGAATGACAGGTTTCAGCTAAAGGATAATTATTGAAGTATTTCTCTTAGGAAACAATAAAAGTGCTAAATAAAATGTCTCCAGCAATACCAATTTTTGCCGAATCTGCTAGCTTCTTCTAATGCAGAGTCTCATACATACTTCCTGGCTACAACACTGTGTGGTTCTTATATACTGTAATACTAAAGGCTAAGGATTTTTCCTCTTTAAGACGTGAGATTTTTATTTTATTTTAAAGCTGATCTAGGAAGACATCATTCCACAGCCTATTTTGTTAGACATCTGGCAAGAAAGGAGGCAATGAATTGATAAAGGTGATGTAGAGTTGACATTGCAATGCCTAATGTCAAGGCACCCCCTTCTCTTCAGGTAGTAAGATCCTCATGCATCAAAGTCATATTCAGGTGGCCCCAATTCCCGCCTTGTCCTGAACCTGCTGTTTCTTATCAGCGATATGCCTCTCAGAGCTTAGCACCACTCTGAGGAAACATGGACTTAGGTGGAATTTAGGATGCCTGAATATGGTCCAAGACATCTCAGACAATCAGATCCCAAAAAGCCAGTCTGCAGACTGGGATGCAGACCTGTAAGCCAATACAAGATGTGAAAGTGAGGGTTATGCCTTAAGCTTGGTCCTTTTCAGGAACAGATCCAGAACAGGACATATAATAATACTTAATACTTCTGTTCTGTAGAAGGTCCTTCCTTAGGCACCTTTGTCCAAAGCTGAGGTCAAGATGTCATTCTTTGTGTGCCCAACAGCAGAGGCATAGGCTCCCTGAGGGGCTCTATTGCAAA
>VXAA01001785.1:251315-275529 GCA_013399115.1 Anseranas semipalmata | reverse complement strand
AAAAAAAAAAAAAAAAGTTACTTAAGTAATTTAAGTGTGGGTAGGTTTTTTGAGAATTTAAACTCTTGATGTAGGCATCAAATGGTCACAAAGGAAGGAATAAATCTATTATATATATAAAATATATTAAGATTTAAAGCCCATAGTATTAATTCTGTTTTCCCTGTAAAATTCTCCTTTTTTTCAGGGATTTCCAGTTTTCATGACTGAATTTTCTAAGTTCCAAATATCTGTTCCTCTATTCAGCTTAACCTCATTGAACTTTACTAACATTAACCAACATAGCTACTCAGGTCCCTTAGCAATTTCAGTCCTCTGGCGTAACAGGCTTAAGCAATAGCCATTCAGTAAAACTCAAAGTTGTGCATGACTGCTATTCAAAACTTTACCAGTTCAACACTACAGCCAGTTCAAAAAATGCCATTTCCTCAGAGTCATTATGCAGAGTTTGAAAGGTCTTGCAGAAAGCCATTGAGGTCTGACAAGTAGATGCAGATGAAGTGTTCCAGAGGAGATAGGCCCAAAACAATAGGGACAGAGTGACCAGGAAAGGTCCGTCCTTTCAATTGTTGCTATGGTGGCATATTGTTTGAGCAACCTTAATTGCTTCTTAATGAAGGTTTATTTTGATGGGGAAAGTAGAAGTGAACAGGATTGTTGATTTTTTTTAAAAAAAGAAACACTGAAAGAACAAGCCACAAGTAAATTCCTCTCATTAGTTAATGACAACAGAACAGAAATAACGAGGTCGAAGGAACAGTACAGAAAATTTAGTCTAAGTGGAGAACTTTTCATTGGTAGAGTTATACAGAGATGGATTTTGTCATAGCAAGTTGTGTAAACACTTTCATCAGAAATATAGAGGCTTACATTAGATATTTCTCCAGTGAAGATGGCTCCCAGGATAACAGTTTTGAGATGCGAGTTGGACTAAATGCCCTCCTTTCTGATCAGTCTCAACCTCTTATTCTTTATGTACATCATCCTCCTGTCCTTGAATGACTCAAGAAAAAAAAATACAAAAATCCTCTGGGCTATTTTATGGCCCAGCTTTTACTCTTTTGTTTCCATGACCATGCCCTTTTGATCCTCTGGGACCAGAAGCTCTGTCTCCCTTAGCTGCAGAAATTTAATAAGAACAAATTTTGATCTCTGTTGCATCTATTCAGTCCCAATATAATAAATAGCATTATGCAAGTGAAATGGTAATTAGCAAACACAGCTAAGGTTAACTGTGAGGGGAATCTCTCAGTGTCTCTCACGCTCTTAAGACTCAGGTTCTCCTCTATGGACACATACCAAGCAATATTATGTTCCCAACGAGAATGCAGTAATCTTGTCTGGGACACAGGCGTGGAGCTCGTTTGGCTCCCAGGCGTGGAATGCAGTGGCTTGGCAGCTTGGAGCCAGAGGAGCAGCAATTTCAGCCTGGATCATCCTCCCAAGTTCCGTGAATATCAGCAATTTTAGCCCTTCAGCTCCAAAATTTGAAAACATTTATTTCAGCAGAAAAAACACACAACAGAAGTGGGTGCAGAAATGGAAACAGTATCAGGAGGGAAGAGAAGGGAACATGAGTGGGTAACATTGCCCGAATGTGTGAGACTCTTTACTATGCTTTTGCTTGTATTAGCATCTTACATTGGCATTGAATACCATAATTAGCATCTCATCCTGCGCAGGGCTCACCTGAGAGACAAGGCTAACATTATCTGCCTAACATTATCTCCTGAGGGGCATCCACATCTACAATATAAACTATAGCAAAAGACAGAAAATTGGGTCGTCCGGACTCTGGGGAGTGAGGAAGGATGGACTGTCCTCCTGGATTGTACAGACGCAGGCTTTACTTGTGAGCGAGCAGGTTCTGTTCCATCCGGAGATGTTAGGCAGTTCACAAAGCCACCAGCAGGGAGGCAGTCCAGCACATGCACCGTCATGGGGATGGGAGACCCTGTCCAGCTGCCAGGGAGGGTGCAGGCAGCAGAGAGGCCATTTCTCACCTGCACATGGCAGTAAACTCTGCAGAAATACCTAAAAAGCCGTTCTAGATCCCCTTGGGCCTGGCAGATTGCTATGTTGTGCCTCTGTTTTCTTCTTTAAGCATGCAAGTTGTAGGTTATTACACCCGGTCTTCAAAATGTCTCTCAGACATACCTCCAGGTTAGATGGCTTTCCCAAGGACCACAGGCACTTAATACTGACAGTGCTACAGACTTGTGAATTCTTATACTACACATGAATATCCATACAGAAAGTTATTTTTTTAGGTTTTCTTATCTTTTAGGAGGACTTTGAGCAGCTGTCATAAAAGTGTAGTCCTCTTCCTGGAAAAGCAGATTTCATTAATGTTTCCCATCGGTTTGAGGGGACAAAGATAGGATCCTGTCAACAGCTGGAAAGAAATGCTTACAAATTTAAACACCTTCCCTACCTCTGACCCAATGGCTACTTAGAAAACAGCTGCAACAGAAGCAGTTTGGTGGCAGTACAATGCTTTGAGGAGACTTCAAGTTAAGAAAAGCTGTATAAATTAATAAAGAGAAAACTACTTACAGTCTGGGAAGTCAGAACAAAAGGAATATGTGGTCCTTTCTCTGCTTTTCACAGAGCTACTGGTTTGGGATCTGTAGTGGAACTACTGTATCTCCAGCAAAACCTGGAAAGTTCATTTAGATAGAATTTAAGATCTCTAGCTTATTATTTGGGATTTCTGGATATCTCTATCCAGTTTTCCTGGACAAATAAATCACTGCTATGAATTGCAGTGTTTCTGATATGCAGGATTCAGTAGGCAATGTGTGTGGGGGGGTGTCTCTGTGGACTGAACTCCCTCTGCTTGTACTACATTGAGAAAGTCCGTGCAATTTTGCGTGCAAAATTCTGACTGAAAACATGGGAGTGCCTACCTGAAAGAGAATAAATGCCTGGATCACTCTAATTCTCTTCCCTAGAAAGTGGTGGAGAGGCAGACCTGGAGGCAAAATTGCTAAAGACTACTGAATGTTGCTGGAGGGCAGGCAGAACTGGGCATACAGCCCTTTGGGTGGTGATTTGGAGCTTTCTGCTTTGTTTGAGATTTAAGTTGTCTGCTGGAAGGGGAGTGAGTGGCAGGAGGACAGCAATGCCAGATGCAGGCACAGGAGACACTGAATGGCCTGGACATTGATGGGGCCCTTGGACAGCCTGGCACGAAGGTGTTCCTCCTTCTGGGCCAACGCGTGGCCTCCAGCACGGCGCTTGGTCACCTCTGAGGCGCCCCAGCTTGGCAGCTCCCACGCTCAGCAGGCATGAGCTGGCCCACCGTAGCTTTCCATCTCCTTTTTACTTTGACACAAATTTGATTCCATTTCTCATCAGCGAGGCTGATGAAATTTAAGAAGTAGCAGACAGTCTGTCAGCAGACAGCATAGATGCAATGCCATTGAGATCTTTCGTTATTTTACTGACTTTGAAGAAAGGGCTGGAGGGAGCCAAGATATTGGGAGGACCACAGTGACCTCACTATCCATTCTCCCATACTAATCCTTGCTAGTTCTGGGGAGAAGACGGGGTGGAGAAATATAAGGTAATTCTTCTGGGACAAAAGAGGAGCTTGATCACATGGGCCTTTGGAGCAGGACAACGAGCAGTGGAGACTTTATATGGTGAGGCAGGAAGGGTTTCCCTGGCAGGCATGTTTATCATTAGGAAAATTAAGATTACAGAGCCTTTGCATGGTCATTAGGAAAAGGTCTATCTTAAAGCCTGTCACGCTATTAATGTAGCAGGTAGGCTAAACATTAAAAGGAGAGAGCTTTGGGAGGGTGGAATGGAATCTGTGTGTTCCTCAAGCTGTTCATGTACACCACCAACAAGATACTTGTTTGAACGAAAATGTTTCCAGTTGCTAGAATACAGCCCCCATTTTTAAAAGCCATTTGCCCTTACAAGGAGAGCAGCATGAGAGGGGATTTTGTGACTGCCTTATGACTTTTCTACACTGTTTTGGAAAAAAAAAAAAAATCTGTTGACAAAAAAAAAATGTGTTGACAACCATTGGAGTCTTCCCCCATTGAAAATCATTGCAGATTTTTATTTCTTGTAGGCTGAACTGGATGAGACCCACTAATGTGACTTGTATAAAATGGAGCAGTTCAGGAAAAAATGTATAAAGGATGTCTTTGGGCTCTCCCTTGTTTTGGGCCACCAGGTTGCTGAGCCAAGTCCTGAGTGATGCTGGCTGCTGCTATCATGCTTAGAAGAAGCTGGCTGCAGCACCCGCCTGCCTTTGCCATGCTGCCTGTGTGAAGGTGTGCTGTGGAAGGCACAGAGGAATCCTTCCTGACCTGAGGATGGGTCTGCTCATGGCCAAGACAGCCTGACTCTGGACAGTGACCAAAATCTTCTATAATGAACCCCAACATCTGGCCTGTGTCATCTTTTTCTGGCTCGGTTGATGCCTTTTACCATGTGAAAATACTCAGAAGAACAAATCCAAAGCATCCATGTATAATTGAGGCTGTAACTGTTGTTTCTTTTTTATTTTGATTGTTTGAGAAAACCTTTATAGCTCCCTTTAGATTTTGCTGCTCATGAATTATAAGACTGCTCTTCAAAGTACAGGAACAGAGCTTTCTGGCAATGGAAGCTGTCACATCTCCTGCAGAAAGGTAGGCACTTTGACTGCTCTGAGCTATGTATTTTTAAAAGCCAAAAAGGGATTCACTTCTTTTTTCCTGTCTAGAACACACAATAGGAAGAGACAGACAAGCTGTCTTTGCACTGTCCGTCAAAAACATATTTCTGCTCTGTCCATTCTAGCTAATCCCATTTCTCCATTGAATGCTCACAGCAAGGTCAGGAGCAGCACAGACCTTGCTTTGTTCACTGTCTTCCCAGCACAGAGCTTCAGATGTTGCCTCCACAAATCTTGCAGACATTACATGGGCCTTCACGCACTCTCTCCAGGCCTAGGAAGGACAGGCTAAGTGGAAGCGTTACCTTGGTCTCTAGTGATCACAAGGAGCAGGGAGCAGGGTGATAACTGGGGTATTTTGAGTGTAGAAAGCCACAGTTTTGCTATGAGGAGGGATTGTCACAGCCTCACAGCATGGGAGGACTGTCCATGGCTTTGCAGGCAGTGGTGGGAGAGGCTGCAGCTTCCTGAAGGCTGGCAGCGTGCTGCCCTGGCCAGAGGCAGCTGAACCAGTAGCTGTAGGCAGCAAAGTAGCTGATGGGTACGGAGATCAGAAGAAGGGTATTATAGGACCATTGTGGGATGTAAAGTTCTCTTTCTGGGCTTTTTGGTTTTGGCTGCTTTCATCTCTAGGGGCAGGGTGCCCTGTCTATGTTTTCATAGGCTGTAATAACAGATGCCTTTTAATGAGTGCGTGGACAGACAGCCTATTGTCTGGGTTTGTGCCTCAGAACTGCATAGTGGGAAGGGCTATTGGCACTTGCTCTTGTTTTCTCTGTTCCTAAGGACATGTGATCCTTAGAAGGATGGGGGCTTTCTGTTTTCCAGGTGTTTTTATGGGCCCGGCCAGAACATAGACTGTTTGTTTTATATTTCTTTTTCTCAGAATAACCCAACTGCTGCTACCACCCGAGAAGGACCCCTACGTACATTTAATCTGAATGGACTCTTGAGGGTATTCAAATGGCCCCAATAAACAAGGGTGGCCAATCTGAAAATATTTTCTGGTTGTGAACATTGCAGTGTAGGCTGGGCCTCGTTGGAAAGCCTGGCTTGTATGCACATATTTTCTTCTCTTTTAGACTCCCAGTGGGGCAGAGAGTCCCTGGAAGGCTATCAAGTATAGACTGGCTTTCAGAGCTTACTCCTTGCCAGCAGCCTCTCTGTGTGAGGCCAGTAAAATTTGTTTGCACTTGACAACAATAGAGTATTTTTTCACTTCACAGTGTGTCTCCTCTGGACTAACTGCTGTTTGGGAAGGCCCTTAGGTCTATCCCTCCTCTTTATCCCATGCACGATGAAGCCACCACCCTTTCATGCCCTGTCTCTAGAAGATGGGGTTTACTATAAACACTGGGGTGGGCTTATAGGCTAGCTGGAAAGGCGCTGCTCCCAAAGCACAAGCCTTGGAGGGGTCAAAGGGGGAATAAAAGATGGGGGAAGTGGAATTTGCCTCTGAAGTCAAATAACTCATGAGTGCAGGGTCTTCTTTGAAGAAGCATTGAGATATGGAAGGGACAGCTAGCTGTTCCTCCTGTGGGACTAGGGGCAGATCATTTTTTGTAATCCCCTCTTCTTCACCCTAAATGGTGCCTGGGACCCTGTTTTTTGAGTGGTCAGATGGGAAGATGACCTTCCCCCCCTGCAGCACGAGTCTTTCTCTTCTACTCCCTTCCCTGCTATAGACTTTGAATATAAAGGCAAGAAGAGGGCAAGTGTTTTTGGTTTATCCAGTGCCTGTTTGAAACACACTGTTGTGGGACATAAGCATAAGGCTCGTATGCAATGTGGGGACTGCTCACAGTGATCAGGGAGGCTTTTGAACACACCACACAGCCTTGCTGAACAAGAATGCACCTCCCTCCCCAAACATCCCAATAAGATGTTATTGACACTGCCACACTCCACACAGCATAACACATAGAAGGATCAGACACTGAGCGTTGCAGTGGTCTTCCTTCTCTGTGGCCTGTCAAGAAGCTTTTGGATCCATCTTACTTCTTTGTAGCCTTATGAGATAACAGTGGATGCAACAAAAAGTTGGGATAGACTGTAAAGTAAGTAATGGGGTTGTGAGTAGGACCAATTGCGAAGGCATAGAGCAGATGCAGAGATGTAGAGCCTTCCTAAGGGGTGCTATAATGAGCTATGGGACAGGTGTTTTGACTGAAATGGCTCAAATTCTGTGCAGGGGGGACTTGCTCATGGCGCTTTAAGGTGCCCTACAAATTTGTGAGTAAAGATCCTCCATGGAGATGTGACACACTTGCTGGCATTGCAACCCAGAGAGCAGCCAGGGAGGCCCACCTGCAAGGGAGAGACTAGCGTTACAGTAATGGGAATGCTAACATGATAGCTTGCTGACTGTAGCTGTTCTCTCATGCACTGCGTCTTCAAAACTTCACACAGAGTCTTATTGCTGTGCCTTGGTCCCAAAGTCCTTATAAAATAAATACTTTTCCTGAAAAGGATAATTATTACAGGTTTTATGATCCAGAAAAGCTGTCTAATAACTCAGATCCACATTGCCTACATTATTTTGTAATGTTAAGAAAATGACAGCGTCTCTATTTCAAAAGTGGTCAGAAGGAGTTATATTTAATACAGTTGTTTAAAATAATACACTGTATGTTTTACTACTGTGCAATTAAAAAAAAAAAAAATGTGAATAGTTATATCTTCCTCAAGCTTAGCAGCTGGATTTTTTTTTTTTTTTCCTTTTCAAATCTTAAAGAGAGTGATTTGCCCAGTTCTTGTAGTGGACAATTAAACCTCATGACCTATACTTCAAAAAAATGACCTGTGATTTTGAGAATTTTCATTTAATGCTTTCCCTACTTGAAATATGTCAGAAGTGCTTTACTTTTCAAACTGATGGTGCTCGGTGGTTCTTTAAAATCAAAATGGAGACATCTCAAGGAGACAGAGCCAGCTTTTCCTATGTAAATGGCTGACATACAATATTAGGAAAAAGGCAGCTCTTACATACACATTTACCTGTTGGTTTGAATACGTACAACTGACTGACTGTGAAAGGTGCTTCACTGAGAGTTTAAACAGGAGAATGTATGTTTTGAAGAAGAAATTAATGCTTTTAGTTAAAAGGGAACTAACATCAGTTTCTGACGGTGCTTCCTAATTTGTACAAATAGAATGACACGGTGTTTCCATTGTAGCTGTTTCACTTCAACACTAGATAATTTGTATGCTCAGTTTGGTAAAAATTAAAAGCTTTAATCAAGTTTTCTGGATCATCTATAATCTGATGTTTTTTGAAAGATTTCAAATTGCTGACAACATAGAAAACCTGGAGGGGGGAAAGAGAAAAAACAGTAGAAACCATCTTACGACTCATGTGTTTTTCATTGCAAAAATGACACATTTCTTTCAGAAAGTAGTTCATATACTTATTTAGTTTTGGAAAGGATTATTTGTTTGAAACGGGTACAGAACAGCTTTGGCTGTCTGTTACTGATAAATCAACTTTTCTGGACGTTGTCTGACTCCTTTGGAGCTTTAAAATGTGTTTGCTTAGCTGAACAAGATAATGAAAAGCAACCAGTCTGGCCATTAATTATATCATTAGACACATTTAAGTCAGCATTTACCACACCACGGTGTTGTACATCAGAATTAGTTCTTGCTCCCATTGCATGCAGTGGCTCCATATACTGGCACTGAAGCCAATGAGGTGGTTCTTATGAAGCAAGGATGCAGAATTCAGTCTTTGACAGAGAGCGAAACTGAAGTCTTGCTGTTTATTTCAGACGGTCATAGCAAAGCCTGAGCAAAGCACAGCAAGATAAAATCAATTAGCAGTTGGGGCATGCACACAAAATATTTTTGTGCTAGGGATTTAGTGAAATGCTGTCTGTATAAATATCATGATTCATTCCATTCTTTAACAGCATTAAACAATGGGTGTTCCTTAACAAGGGATGTTCTTATATGTGCTATTCTATGCATCTTGGTAAGTGCAGGCAACGTTCACTCTTGACAGCTATAGATCAAGTTACAAGCGAGCCAAAGAGAGCTATGTTTCTGCAGAGGGAACCCTTAGTCCCCAGCTGGGCTCCTGTGAAAGAAGTGGCCGAGATCCAGCTGACTTTGCTCCCCAACTGCAAGGAGCCAGGCTGCATTACACTGCTGGCAGCACTCAGCATCCCCAAGGAGGCCTTCCTGGGCAGAATCCAAATGCAGCCACCACCCGGGGCTGCACAGTCTGCTTTGCAGCTGGGGGAAGCTCATGCTGCAATTTGTGGCCAGGGCAGTGGCCAGGAGAGGACCCGGCCAAGGCAGCCGGAGCCTCGCTGCTTCCAGCCACCATCCCTGCTCCTGCCGGATGCATTGGTGTGGGTGCCACCACGTTTGGCCCTGGGTCGCCACAGGCTCAGAGATCATCTCATGTGGGTTATTTCTGCAGCACTGTCATGGCGGCTACACCATGGGAGCTCTGCTGGCCCACTTAGTGGTGTGAAACTCCACATCTCTGCTTCCTGCTTTGCCCCTGCCTGAAAGCATCTGGGCTGATGTAAAAGTGCTTCCCTCTGAAAGGCTCAGTCTTCTGCAGGAACGAGAGCAACTTAAGCTGCAGAAATTTGCTTCATACAGGTATAGCCATGCTCTCAATACGGATGGTACAACTCATTTGCTAAAAATGCCAACCCAGCAATATGATATACAGAGCAAATATATAAATAAAACATTTATTGTATACAAACTATAAAGAGATTGTAGTATTATACGTGGCCATGACTTAATGGGGTAGGGGGAAAAGCCTTTCCCATTTTCTACTCTGACAGCTACCATTTACAATTACCATTTTCATTGTCCACCAAAACATTTGCAGCCATGCTCCATATTTGTTTTCAAAGTTGCATCTGAAGTTCATTTGTGCTCCTTGCCAATACTCACCTCCTACAAGACATGTGAGTATTTATATATATATATACATATATACACACTTATATATATATACTGTAAGAGTGGTATTTCTTAAAAGGCCTGGTGGAACATCTCAAATTCTAATAACCAGCTTGCAGAGGCTGCACTTTAAAAGATCCATAAGTGACTAGGGAGGATTTTTGTATGTCTTTTTTTCTTTTTTCCTTNTTTTTTTTTTTTTTTTTTTTAACAAAGTACTCAACATGGCTGCAGCTCTATTAAAAAATCCATTCTAATGACTGTTTAGGTACAGTTCAGTGCCAACTTTCATTTTAGCTTCAGCTTAGCACCTCTCATTAATTTCTTACATTCTTCTGGGGCTGAGGATTTCCATATTTGGTTTTACTCTTGGATTATGTCAGAAAAGTTTGAACAAAATAGCTTCAGCTAAATGAATGTGAAAAAAAATATATATATATTCCATATGTTCTTATTGAAATCTTCTGCATCTGTTTAAGTCAAAAATGGCAAGCCAGAAATCTTTATGTTGGCTTATGATATAGCCTCTTCAAGAAAACACTCTTGGGTTGAAGAAAATTAGTTAAGTAGTTTTAAATCAACTTGTCATTTTTGTGCATACTATATAGACCTCTTTCATTTTTCCTCTGTCTTTTTCTTAATTTAGTTTTAAACCCTTGTTTAAAATGAGTTTGCCAGGGATGCATTTACTAAGAATATCTTTAATGACATCTCAGTTATGGATACATTTCTCAAGAAGTCCAGCTGTTAAGGCCAATTGACTTAAAAAGGCCTGAGGGGGGGGTGGTGGTGGTGGTGGTATCAGTTCTTCAGTATATGAGGAGTGAAGAAGTTTAGTGTTTCCTGTCAGCTCTCTTTCCCCGTTCATACCAGTTTAAGCTCAGACCTGAAGACCTTAATTAAGTTGGTACAAGGACATCATTTTGCATGCCTTCAAAATCACAGCTTGTTTCTTTTATCTAAAACAGAGAAGTAACCTACAGAAACTAGACTGAATGTTGGAAAAGTTGACAAATACCCACTTTAAAGCCAAAGGCTGAGGTTGCTACAACAGTGCTAAGACTTCACACCCTCTTTATATCCTTACAGAGCTTACAACCCGCATTGACAGAAGCCCATGTTTAGAAAAAGAGCAAGCCTTTAAACTCAACTATTTAAATCCAGGAAAAAAACTTAAGGTAGACCATTCTCTGGTCCACTAAGAAACTAATAATTTTGGAGCCTAAAGGGCTGGCTTCAACAAGGCAGATATTAAATGCTCCCTTTCCTGCTCCTTCTCTGCTACCAGAGTGAACATAGTGGGGGTGAGGACTTTTTTTGTGAGATGGGTGTTCAGATCTCTTCATCCGGAAGTGTAAGCTCACCAGCAGTTCCCAAGAACACTCTCTCAGCTATTGTAAAAATAATTACATAAAAACAGAAAAGTCTAGAAAGTCCCCCTACATCCTTCCTTTCCCCTCTTTACGGTGCTTTCTACTGGCTAAATAGAGCAGCTGGGAGCAGGGCACTGAAAATATGTTTCCCAGGTAGCTAAATTTCTCTAGCTATTTTAAAGGGTGCCTAGACATCAAATCCATGTGTGAAGTCAGGGAGTGTTACACAGAGAGAACTACATCACAGAGTGATTAAAAACAAAATTTCCAAATTGTCTACAACTTCTGCATTCCTTATTCTTGTGTAGAAAACCATAAATACCAGAGGACTGATTGTTCCTCTTTTGCAAGAGAGGTGTGGTAAATACCCAGAGAATATGGAAAACAAAAACAAAACAACAAAACAAAACAAAATTCTAAGATATTGAACTAATCATTTGCTCAAGTTTGTACTGTAAACTACTGGCAGAGACAATGCCAGAACACATTTCTCTGGGACTTAGGTTCAGTGCTTTAAGCATGAGTCCTTTCAATTCTTCATTACTACTTTGTTACCTGGATTATAAGGATATAAGATGTAAGAGACATCAACATCATTCTGTTCCATTTTGAGGAACACTGCATTACTGTTTTATTTTCTGATCTACTGCATAAATAACTATATCTTAGATGATTATAAGCACATGAGGGGTAGGTAGTACTGAAACCCATGTGCTGACTGCGGCAAGCACATTACAAAAAATACTTCATGTTTATGATGACATAATTAAAGTTTCCATGAAAAATGTGTTTGTTAAAAGGAGACAAATTAAGTTTTCATGCATAACTATTTTTGACAGTTTCTGAACCTTGGCTTTGTACTTTGTTTGCATTTCCTTATTTTAAGGGGAAATTGAGCTCGTTACAGAAATCTAAAAGTGATGTTCCTATATGTAGTGAGGTTGTTTTAGTGGGTGAATGGGAAATGCTGATACTTTAAAAAGTAAAAGAGGAAAAAAAAGTTTGTTATGAAGTGCTCAGGTTGAATGCAGCCTGAGATAAGGGAATCTCCATCTCTACCATGATCAGACCACGGCAACTACTGCTCATGAAGGGATGGAAATTCAGCACACTCCCCACAAGGCTGGGTGAACTTCAACGCTTGGGTGATTAATGAAATGACATGTACAGAAGCAAGGAGCTGAATTTCCTTACAAATAAGACCAGTTACACTCATAGGATAGTGTTAAAACTAAGAGAAAACACTAAGAGAAAACAAGCAAGGGAGTAGTGTGTGTCCTGGGTAGCCATAATATGTTAAGATGGAAATTGTGATGGAGCACCTAACACAATGCTCCCTGAAACCCACAAACTGTTCAAATGTGATCAGTACAGTGAGCTAAACAAGATCATCATTGCTGTTCTTTGTAGACTCTCTATGTATGTATGTATGTCTCTATATACATATATATACATATATATATATAAAAAAAAAAAATTTAAAAAGTGTAAAAAATGTAATGAAAAAACTGTAGTGAAAAAAAAAAAAAAAGATAAAAAGATGTTACGGACTATGAAAAAGGAAGATTGTTTTTTAGTGGTTGAAGATCAGCCCAAAATGGAGAACTCAGTAAAGAATTAAGAGCATTTTTTTTTCTCTTTGCCTAAAAATGTTCCGACTAATCCCTTCTATAGCATGTTACTGACATGTTTGCCATTGTGTACAGTTCTATCCCAAAACAATATTTAGGTACATAACACGAGTGCTGCAGGTCTATCATAGATTATAATCTATAGCTATATTTGTAACTATGATACTTAGATATGTAAATTGCTATGTTTAGCAGATAACTTTTGTACTTTGGTCACCACAGACTTTGAATTCAAGTTAATTAATGCAAAATGCCAAAGGACTGGGACATGCTTATTGGAAAACTAGTTCCTCCCCATGAAACTAGAATGGCAATGTTTTGATGCTCTTTTGCTTGCAGCTCTTATTCTATACAGGCTACAGATTTTGATGGAAACTCATTTTTTTCTGTGAGTGTATAATACCTAACTCAATAGGGCCTGTCCCTTGGACTGAATAGTTAATGTGTAATGGAATATTAGATGATTATTTTATAAAATAAATGTTAAAAGCAATTGATTTATTTCCTAAATCTGTTTCTGCTTAGAGCCCTTACTGATAACCACATTAAGAATAATATGTGGCTCTGTTAGTACGTGTGTCTTTTTATTTAGTTGGATGTTTATACATATGTATCTCATGAGGTAAATTCTGGACAACTGTTATTGTACCCTCCCTTTCCTGTACACCAGCTTAACTCTTACTGAAACACAAGACAAAGTTTTTTCCAGGTCTCTCAAGACCTTTTGAAAATCACTACATTGAATTAAATTTCTAAAACAAAGATATATAAGTAAGGAAAGAATCTGGAGCTATACTTTCATCTGCTACTTGTATTAAGGTAGAATAAAGACAGACTGTCCCTTTCCGATCATCTGCTCTAACCTCAAACCTCCACAGGAAAGAAGGTTTTCCACAACTTTCCTGTTGTGTAATCTGTTAGACCATTGAATTATGCTTGTAGTTAGAAATCTTTTCGTAAAACTTAAGCAATGTCCTCTTTCTTACAAACTATACTAATTAGTTTTGGTCCTGTCTCCAGCTGACACAAAGAACAATTGATCTCTCTTTATTATAACCTTTTACTAAACTTCTAGCCCTCCAAACCTTTCCTTAGTTAGGACACATGAACCCAATTTTTTCTTCGTAAAGCCTGTGTGTTGCCTTCCCATGCAATTTCCATACTGCTTAAGATTGCTTTTAAATCACATCTTTCTTAAAATGATGTGCTCAGTATGACAGCGTCGAGCCCTTGCCCCTGTGCTGTGAAGAGGACCAGTGCTTGGCTGATACCATTTGTGAGCCACCTCGACCCCAGGCTCCTTCCCTGTTGCCTGGGTAGTTCCCATTTTCTGTTTCTGAATTGGATTTCCTTTCTTTCCTGAAGCATAGTCCTTTGCTGAACTTCTGCTTGATTTTAGATCCAATCTCCAGTTTATTGCTATATGAAGTCCAATAGTATTCTGAATTCCCTTGTATGTGCACTTCCAGTCCTCCCAGGCATTGAACCTTTGATGTTATACCTTGAGGTTATGTTTTTCAGCTGACTTTGCTCAGGACCTATTTTCCTAGTTCTTATTTCCCTGGCTGGGCACGGGACAGCATCAAAAATGTTAGTGAAGTCAAGATCCACCACAACTCCTGAGTCCCACTTAAATACTAGGCTGGATATACTATCAAAGGATAAAATTACATTGGCTTGACGTGTTTTCCTCCTGAGGAGCCGATCTTGACTACTTCTTATTGCTTTATTTCTCTGTACATGCATTTGCTGTAGTGCATTTTCGGTTATCTTGGCTGCTTTGTCTGTAATTTCTTTAGTCTTTGCTTCATAATGCTGTGGTTCCACATAATATCCATGTCTCATTGTCCTTCTGCCAGTCCCTCCCTTTTCTTTTCTTTTAATCTCCAACCACTTCTCCTTCTTCTATCTATTTTTCCAGTTCTTTTGTGAAACCATACCTAAAATTGGTATCACATTTGCTTTTCTACAGTTCTCCAGACTATCCCTTCTCTTGTCAAAAGCCCTCACTAATGGCCCAGAAATTGTTTGTCTGATTTCCTAATGCGTGAAATAATTTGACTACTATTTTCTTAATTATTCTTTTAATGTATTCTTTCCCTCACTCAGCATGTTGTAGATGATAGAGTTTTCCAAGTTTAACACTCTCGGTAACAACAAGTGCTAGATGTCTCAGTGGTTACACTGGCTATAACAATTTTAGGGAAATTCCCTCCCATAGCTCTCCCATGCTGCTAGCAATACAGAGACTATAAATAAAGCCAAACCACAAGCATTTTTACCACTTTAGCTGATTTATGCAACATGATGGTGAAAATGTCATCAGGCAATGACTGTACTACCAGTTCTATCTACGTTAGAGCAATAGTTGGAGAAGTTTTTAAAGGTATGATTTGTGGGTGAGTGCCTCTGACAAATGTGGCACAGTGTGCTAGAGATGATAGTGAAGGCAATTACTTTTACAAACTAGTAAGGCCATTTTCTTTCAATGCCATGTGAAAATAAATATGAAAAAAAAAACCTCTGATAGATGCATTGTTTTCTTTTTTATTACTTAATGCACAACATTCACATGCATTTCAGCTCATCGGGCTGCTGGTTCATGAGAACTACGATGTTTCAGACAATGGGTCTGAACCAATTTCCCAGCAGTTCTTTTCTCTTGTTTTTCTACAGTAAGTCAGCTGGCATACAAACATTTTCTTCTGATATCTGTAGTATTAAAATATAATTTGGACTGAGCAAACTTCTTACTAATATACCAGTAATCACAAATAATAATTGGAAAATTCAGGGAGTTAAGGCACCTTCTTAATAGAAAAGAAAATCCACAAGGAGTCTTCATTTCTGTACTTTAATATGCCAATATTTAATAAAGATAAGGACATATTTTGATAAGAATGAACGCTACCAGCCAGCCCAAAAGGTAAAAGCGTGTATCCACATGCAAACAGTCTCCCTAAACTAGGTACAGCCCCTCCCTCCTTCCCGAACACCAAACTATTCCCAGAGCAGGCACTGCTGCCAGTGAACGAAACAGCCACCCGAAGGAGTGGAACTTATTTTACCTTCAATACATGAAAATGGCCTCAAAGCGTCACTAGAGAGCTATCAAAAATTTGCTCCTAGCTTCATCTTAAGGTTTTTGTGTTTCGTGATTATTTTTCACTCAAGAACCACTTCTAATGTAATCCTTCTTATTGCTTAAAATGCCCACTCCTGTCTGTGCCTATGAAAATGCCCTGGCCATTCGGCTGTGAATGGCAGCATTTTGGTATCACAGTTCAGCTTTTACGCAGGCAAAGAGCATGAACTGAGAAAAGAAAGTAGCAAATAACATGGATCTTAAAAAAAAAAGAAAAAAAAAAGAAAAAGGAAGCTGGTAATTAATTCCCTCCCCCTTTATAATCTTGACCAAGACAAACAGAAATGTGATTTTAACAATGGTAGGAAGTGAAACAGCCTAACCTTTCTGCATTTAGCCTGGACGCTTTTTTGGAGCGGGGACTGTCTCTCCTAGATGTTTACACAGTGCCCAGTACAAGCAGGGCTCATATTTAATTTGGGCCTTCTGAGCCAGCATCACAATATAAATATTTCCTAGTAGTAGTTCTTATGGGAATGTGCTTTTGTTTGTGCTGCTGTTCAAAAGCGGTCCCCGGCCACACTACTCCTTCAGGATTCATTCCCCATTGGACACTTCACCGTCATTTGCTATTAGATTGCCTTTAATGCAGCAGATTCATGGAAAATGAAGCCCACAGTAAGATCATGGAAAATTTTAAAATGTCCAGTCTCTCCTGCAAATGGTGCATATCTTACGTGTATATTGCTCCACTCAAATGCTACTGGGAACATCCCGTGTTTAGCTCCCCTTTACAGTGTTTGTCATTTGAACTTATGTGGCTTTCCCGAAGAGTTACACTATGCTTGTTCCTCATTTTATCTTTGTCACAAAAGATAAGGAGTGTATTATTTCTCCTAAAATCCTCAGGAACATTCTGGCACTTCCATGTTCTGCAGCTCTAAATGACAGAGCCACGCAGAATATTTCCAGTGTAGGGGCTGCGTCTTGCAATTACACCTCGTGTGTTTTGTAAAGCATTTAGGAGGAGACAAACTTCAGAAGAACTGTTTTGCTTCTACTTCCATATGTCCGCAGATTATGAAACTAATGACTATCATAACATGTATGCCACAACAACAAGATGCAAGTCAAAGTCCTAAAACCTCTTTAGACTAGATTAGATTAGATTAGATTAGATTTGCACTGGGATTTAAGTAGAGAACGGTTGGATTTGAATCTCTCTCCTCGGTTTATTCAAGTTGATGGTCCTATTCTAACATCACTGGGAAGGTATTTTCCCCTTCTTTCTCACCTTTGGCCCAATTTAGAATAACATCAAAAGCTTCATGATCTTGAAATGACAACTTTCTATGTAGGCAAAAAAATCTGCAAAGGCAAAAAAATTACTAGATAAAACAGAGTTCAGTGGATATCAGCGATCACTAAAAATAAACATTTTTATATAGAAAATAGCAAACTTTTCTGGCCAAAAATGTATCAATTTCACCTTTTAAATACACTTCTGCACCATCATTTCAATGTATAGGTCTGTCAAGTATTAGACAGACTTCATGTGGTAGCAGCAGGAGAGAAGCTAGGTGTGATGAACCTTCAGGGTGTAAACTCTTACATATATAACAACAAGGGTAAATTTCCAGTGGCATTTCATTTTTATCATTTGTGATGACACCATGTGAAAGTGCTCCTGTTTGCCTTTAATCTCTTAATTCTTGCAAACACAGTTTCTTGTCCTTTTATTGTGCACACTCCATTGCTGGTGGAACGCAGGTAGATACTGCCTGGAAGAATCAGACATATTTCTCTTAACATTAGCAACATTGATGTGGGAATTCCAGAAGCGCTTTGTATCGGTTAACTTCACTCCCACAGAATTCAATGAGAGAAGAACTAGGCCAAAATGAATCCTTCTGAAAATTCCAGATATATCTTAGTACACAAATGACATTGTATCTCCATGTGAGCATTTACTCTTAAAGTCAGGTATTTAACAGCAGAATAAAATATTAAAACAGAATTGAAATAAACCTAAATAAAAACATTCAGAGAAATGGGTTCAGAACAATTTTGGAAGTATTAATCTCTCCACTGTTTTTTTCTTGCTGGATATTTATTAGAAACTAAATACATACACAAGATATGCAAAAATAAAACCAAGGGGAAAAAAAAATCATGTTCCTTCACATATTTGGAGTATCAGCCCATGATTTATGTCATTTTTTTTTATTATCAAGATGGAAAAATATTTGCTGCCCAGTCTCCTCAGAGGCACAGTGTCTAGTAAACTTGCTTTAACTGGCTCCCGAACTGCAATGTAAGGCTTGTGACTGGTCTAATGATTCACTCCTCAAAAATGTTTCTTTAATCAATATTGGATACTGTTTCCTCAGTGGTTTTCAAAAGGGGCTTGGCTTTGCACTCCAGTGGAGACAGTATCTCTTGTAATTAAATTACGCTTTTTAAAGACAGAAGGTGGAGTACTTTATGCCTATGACAGCCTTACTCCAGAGGGTTAGAAAAAAAAACCTTCCTTTAGTTCATAAAGGGTTTTTGTTTTGTTGTTGTTGTTTTTTTCCTTTTTTTTTTTTTTTTTTTTCTCTAGCTGTCCTTTTTTAAAGGCCCTGTCTGTGCAGGTCTTCAGTTACTGGTCTGGAAGAGCTCTTCTCCAATGAAGAGCCTGTTAGCAACAGCTCTGCAATGGGGTTTATCTCCTTTGAACAGCAGGTCACCCTTATAAGCATGGCTTTTGTGTTATCAAATTAATTTAAAATATTCAGGTGGGTCCACATACCAAGTTTCAGAGAGAGAACTAATCCAGCATAGGCTAGCAAGTCACTTCTTGCAGCTATTGCAGCTGCTCAATGAGTATGATTTTCCCAGCCATAGGTTAGGAATCTTATTCCTATCTTATTTTCTCTCTTTCTTTTGGAAACTAACCTGTGAGCTTTAGGAGACAGTCTAGTTTGGATGACTTCTGTTTGTACTGTACCTAAAAATAAGTCTCTAATCACAATGGTCTCTGCTAAGAGCAACTGTCAAATACTTTATTACCAACAGTATCAGCTGTGGTTCTAGAAGGGACCTCAGAAAGCAGTGTTAATTGGCTCAAAATATTTCCTTTCCAATTCTCCTCTAGCACAGGTTATCACAGTCACAAGAATGAACCTAAGAATCCCAAGTCCAGGAACGTTTACCTACTTGACGATAACAAGGCATACAACACAAGCAACATTTCCCTATACTTGCTGTTGTGAAATGGGAATGATGTCAGGCATTTTAACACTCCAGCTCTGTTCTTTAGTTTTCTCCTAGGAAAATTGTCCACTGGTTCTATACTTCCAGGGGAAAAAACAACAACAACAACCACCACCACCAAAACTATTTTCATTGCACAATGAATTTGCCACTTTATCTAAATCCATCAGAGCTTTGAGAGCTGATATTCGACATACCTTGTTTGGGTCTTTGTAAGTAGTAATGTCCTCTTTCATCTGGTATCTTTGTAGCTCTGTTCTGGACAGACATGTCATCCTGAAACAAAGACTCAGGGCAAATATGTATAAATAATACTTGTGACCCCCCTTAAGACTTCAAAACATTCTTCACACATTAACCGAAGCTTTACATCATCTCTGTCGGATAACATCCATATCCTAAAATAGAGGCATTCAGAAGCTGAGTCTCGTGCTTTCACACAGAAGGTGTACTTAATGACATAGTCCATACTTACAAATTCCTGACTCTGGGCTTTATCCACTGAGCAACACTGTGGTCACTCATGTTCAGCTGTACCCATCATTTTGCTGTCACTGCTGATACTCCTCTGATTGTCCCAATACGCAATGTTCCCACTCTGGAGCAATCTCATCTCCACAGTTGTCTCAGCAAACATACCACGAAACACACTGCTACAGCTTCACTTTCTGCATCTTCAAACAGGCATCAGGCCTTAGATGCGCACCACACACTGGCTCTCCCAAGGCCAAGCTAATACAGACTTCCAGTAACTGTACTTTCCTGCAGCAGCACCTCTTACATTATTTTATTCACGTAACACCAGGCTGCCGAGCCTGTTTTTCTCTGCCCTGTTGGATTTGGTTGCAGTTGCAACAGTTCCCATTCACTGCCAATTAGCTGAGGTCCTCTGCATTGTAAAGAGGGCAAATTAACCTCACTGTCTACAGTATATTATAAACACAATATACTATTTGCACTCGCTGTTTACTTCAGGAAGAAAACTACCTGCTTTATTCTACCCCAGTGACCTGAGCATGATAAAAAAGCTGTCACAGCCCAGAAACAGGCTGCTTTCAACCAAGCTGCACCATCGTGGAAAACACGTCTTACCTCAGCCTCTTAAAACCTAACACTGAAATGAGTCGGGTATCACAAATGATGACCTTTTACTACACGAATAGTATAAATACTGAATTCACAAGACTGATTTTGCAGAAAACCATTAATTGGAATTACAGCTTCAGACTAGAACATGTATTATGCTAGGTTTCGTTTTAAAAAGCCAAACAAAAGGACCTGCAACTTATGAAAAAAAAAAAAAAGCAAGCAGATGAAAACCTTTGACCTTTATCTAATCATCTGTAAGTGCAGTTCAAGTTAGCTGTTTTGAACAGTATTAGATAACAAAAAATGTTCCTGAAATACCAAGAGCATAGTCCCTCTCAGAATGAAGGAGCAAACCACTCCTATATGTAACATCGCATCAAGCACAACCAGCAGGAGTTCTTCTGGACGTCACAAGCTGGCATGTGGACACTTGATTTTTACACAGCAGTTGTGTGCAGAAGCAGGAAGGTGAGCGCTCTCCAGCAGAAGCCAAAGCCCACACTCGACATCCCTCACCCACCTTGCCTTCTTTTTTCTTGCCATGTTTCCTTGCCTGAAGGCAAACTTTCTACAATTTCATATTAATAACTATCAGGGCCAGATACAGAACTCAAGTACTTGAGGTCAGACACTGCGATTTGGAGAGTCTGAAATCACATGTAGATATTAGTAAGATAGGCATGAAATCTGAAAGGACTTTTGTACACCCAAGTTCTGACCTTGAACGAGGAAGCTGGTTGCCTCTGTCTAAGGAAATAAACATAAAAGGAGCAAATATCTAGAGTCCTTATTCAGGCAAAATCAGACTTCAGTGTAAGTTTTACCTAAAATTATGACATTGTTCCAGCACAACCTTTTTCACAGAAATCGTAACATTCTGCTTAAAAAGAACCCCAACAACCCACAAGATAGGCAAATCAGCTTGAAATCACACTTTTAAAAGTCACATGCATTTGAATTCTGAGAGAATTTGTTGAAATTACAATACTTCTTATGATTAGTATTTCCACTGAGGCACAACAGAAAGCAATGCAGTAAAAAAAAAAAAGGCACAAAGCTTTCTTAGTAAGAAGATAAAGCATCTCACCAGTCATGAGCACCCAGCCCTTAATTTTCCTCAAACATAAATGAGGACATTCTACAATTGCATGGGAGTGACCAGCCAGCCCCTCAGGGACAAAGTGGGGACAGATGCTGTGGCACAATTCTTTTGCAGGAGGAAGCAGCTCAAAACTCCAGTTCAACTATTCCAAACCCATGCTGATTCCCATCTTCCTAAACCGCATGGTTGAAAAGTGGTGTTGTTGGAATCACGTTCTAGCACGTGCTGGACTGCTGCGAGCAGAACAGCAGACCATGTAACCGATCTTCTTAAGACTTATTTTTGAAACTGTACTGGTATTAGACTTGGAAAGCAATTTCAAGTCAAGCCAAGTTATGGAATTACAAAGTCCCAGCCAAGGAACCTGGCTGCTGTGGTAGAAGTGATTCTGCACCACCAGTAACTGGAAGCGTTTCAGGAAACAATACCAGCTGAGCGAGGGACGAACACAAAAGTTTCAGCAAAGAGTACTGAGAAAAAACAGGAGAAGAACTTTACTAGCGATTATTTCTTCATATGTACACATACAGTTTGACAAAGAAAAAAAAAAAACAAAGAAGAAATTCAGACTTCTCTTTAAGAATCCTTGAATTTAAATATATATATATTTATTAAAAAGAGACATTGACTCTATGGCCAAGACATCATGCGTCTTAGAACAGGTTTTTACAGCCATGTTATAAAAACCCCTTAGCAAAGCAGTTATGCACTAGACTTCAAACACATGTACTCCAAGAATGACACTGGTGTGGAGGATCTTGTTTTACATCCATTTATTTTTGTCCCTCAGCAATTATAGCATAGTTTCAATACATTTCTAAAGCTATAGAGAAATACCAGGGCAACTAGAGTACATACAAGCCAAAGTTAAAATGGTAGACAGCTGAATGAAAAAAAAAAAAAAAAAAAGGAAAGAAAGAAAGAGAAGAAAGAAAAAAAAAAGAAAAAAAGAATGCATTCAGCAGGAAATCTACTATACTTCATTCAGTTTAGGCTTTGTTCTTTAGGGAACAAGGTGCTAACGTGCCATTTTCTCATAAAATGAATCATAATTGCTTCCAAAGAGTTTCTGCTGAAAATTTAGGTGGAAGCAAATAAGTGTAACACTAAACTTTCTCCTATAAACTTAGAAGCAACACTTTCTTGAATCAATTTCCACCCTCCAAATACCACTACTGCTTTTCTTACATGAGCCCACTGTTTTATTAAGGCATAATATGCCCTGAGCAATATGCTGGAAATTAGCCAAAAAGCCTAACAATTAAAGGCAAGCACCAAGTAATTATTTTTATAGACAAATTTCGAAATCTGCTTTGTAACTCACCTGCAGTTGGGAGTAGCACTTGAGGAAAAAAAGAGAAAATATTGCTTTTAATTACTTTGAACAGAATGGCAGTGTTAATACCCCCTTTCTCCCTCCAGGCTAATGTTTTCAAGCTAATCGTCTAGGAACCTAAGTAGGGACAGCATACTGAGACATAAATGGGACGTCTGTTCAAAAGCTTAATTTTTAGGCAACTCGGCACAAAAAAAATCAGCACCCCACCCTAAGCAATTCAAATTACATCTCATTTTCCTCAAGAGGCAAGAATCTCATGTGCTGGATACCTCTGGTCTTAAAGCAAGATGGAGCCTGGACAACAGAATCGCGCACTGTCCATGCTCAGACTGCCTTCCAGTCTTCTTTTTAAAGCCAGAAAACCTGCAAATTACCTGGCGCACTGCTCAATTTCTCTGCAAGAAGCACAGCATTACAGTCTGGGATCTAGGAAGGCAGCTTGCAAAGCCAGTGCTAACAGCGCACATCATCACTTTATACAAATTTAGGCAATACTGGCTGGTCCATTTAAGCTACCAGAGTATCCATGAAAGAAACACAACCAAATTATACATTTTATTCACATTTATTTTTCGCTTTTAGTGTGCTCACAGAAAATTAGAACACCTTAAGCAGGAGTTTAATAGCAATTTTTGTAAGCAAAGTTACATTCCATCTCTAAGTCAAATTGGTCAAAGCTTCTCCAGTATTTACAAAAACATGATAGACAAGATGCTACACAGAAAAAAAAAAAAACATTGCATCTGAAGAGTTTTCCTTTATTTTCAAAGACAACTGGAAAAGAAAGCAGTCTGCTGTAATCAAAAACATACCACAGTATAAACAGTAACCATTCCACTTATCACAGCTTGGTTGAGTTTAAAATTTGTGTTTAAAACGTCCAAGATGACTGCAGTTTTACAAAAATGGGCAGGGTGGAAAGAGTTGCAAACTTCATGTGCTTCTGGATATCAAGATTTGTTTTTATACAATAGTCACAGTTAAAAACACCCTGCTGGTAATACATAATTACACTTTATTAAGGTCATAAACCAGCAATAAACAATAAAGCCTATACAACTTGTATTTCTACTTAATCACTGACTGATACAGCTAACATGAGATAAGTGAAAAGTTCCTATGGTTTAAATGAATTCCTAAGACTATGATCTCTTTATCTGGGTATTGATTTTTTTTTCCTTTCCTTCTTAATCAAGACTTGTAGTGTTGTAAACCTTATAGAACATCTGCCTCACAAAATACATCGTAATAACTTTCTTTTAAAAAAAGACTAACCCCTTACATCATTTCTCGTGGCACGTTCTCTTGGCAATGGATGTGCGCCACGGATTCCCCACTGTGGCCCCTATCACTTCATTTGATATCCCTTATTGACCCACCCATCTCCTTCATATATGGGCATGTCCATAGACTGACAAAGAAAGTTTACATTTCGAGTAAAGATGCAAAGTATGCAAAAAAAAACAAAAACAAAACAAAACAAAAAAAACATTAATACTGATGAAAAAAAAAAAAAATAGAGGAGAGAAGGAAGGAGGCGGAGGGAGGCGGCGAGGCCCTCCTCCGCCCGTTGGAATGGTGGTAACAGAATGATTTGAGATGGGATCTGTGGGGAGAGAAAAAAAAGAAACGAGACATCTTTTAAATCAATCCCTGGTTGTAGACAAGTTCTCCGAAACCAGTACCTGGCACCACTCCAACAAACAAACAGGGGGAGAAAAGTTCGTCGGCGAGGGGCG
>VXAA01001785.1:228142-246551 GCA_013399115.1 Anseranas semipalmata | reverse complement strand
ATATATATGCACACGGCCTGTGTCAGTCGCAGTGCATTACAACCGAGACAGCTATCTGTGCCTTCTAACCCAGACCCTTGAATGTGAGGTACGAATACAAGATTTAACCCCTTGACCGACCTGTTGCCCACCAGTTACCAGGTGCTCGCTGTCACACCATACCTTTAAGCGCCAAGGAAACATAGATGTGCTGCAGGGGAGATTCCTCATTCTTAAACTTGCACTTTACTCAAATTCCTGATCTTTTCATCTCCTTCCAAGGGGAAAAAAGAAAGGAAAAAAAAAGTCAACAAACCACCACCCTGATTGGTGTATTGCAGCAGGACTAATCAGATATGAATGTGAAACACCCCGTTATTCTACATTGGCTTCCACACAAAAAAAAAGATCTTACAGCATTTATTTGGCAGCACCAAGGATGTACTAGTTTAAAGGTGCTTATGTACAGGCTGCTGGAGATTTAGTGTCTGAAAAAAAGTTACTTCGTTGTAAATGTATTTGTATTTGGGCTTTTACCACAAGAGCTGGGTCAGCAAAAAGTCATATCCCCCATGTGGCATGGGTGAAGTGACAACATTTCTAAGAACATGAAACCATGACTGAAGGACAGCTCCGAGGGAGCCTAACGATGGACAGGAAGAGACAGCCCTGGGTTCACCCCCAGCCACAGCCCATTTCCTGATTTCCAGTTGTATGTTGCATCCCCCAGGCAAAGTTGGCTTTTCCACAGCACTTCCAAAACGTGACTGTTCTCAGCACGTTTTGCCTGAGATTGTTTTCATGCTCTCCATTTGGGAAGTGGGAGGAGTGAGGTGCAGACGGATGGGATGGTTTGGATGGTGCTGCCCAGCAGATCCGCATCGCCACTGAGTCAGAGTTACTGTGTTCACCCGAGACTTCGTGTTTGTTAGTGCTGAATCTGTGCCTCACAGCCGTGGCTTTGACCAGCCATAAACACAAACCTTCCTGTCAGGCGGGCCACCTGTAAGCGTGGTATAGGGCATACGTCAACTTCACGCTCACCTCCTGTGGGGATGCCAGGAAAAAAAGCCTCTGGTTTTCAGCCCAGGGCAGCAAAGTTCCTTCTGCAAGGTGCTTGGCCGTATCTGAAACAATGGCTTCTGAATTTTTTCTGGTAGTGTATAAACAACCCTCCTCGCCCACTCCTGAAAGGCAGGTAAATGAAATGTTACTTTCATTTGACAGATCAGGAAAAGGAGAAGGTGGCTGAATAACAGCTCCCTGCCGGTATGCCAGCTGCTCTCAGGAGTCCCAGGAAAACCCATCAGTGACACTCACCCTCGGACGGGGCAAAAGTACCTTAACGAGCATGTTTTAATTCTGGTTAAATGGTGAAACTTGAAAACTTGTCCCAACTTGCCACCTGTAGACAGGACACAAATGTATTTTTACACGTTTGCTGGCAAATACGTGAAAATGCAACACACCCTGTCAACACTGTGAATTTAAAACATGTTAATTAAAAGTTTTCACTGACTTTTTTTTTTTTTTTTAATACACCTTTATCCTCGTCCAGGCATGCCTTTAAAAGAAAGTGAATCTCAGGGCGGTTTTGGAAGCTGGAATCCAGTGTTTACAGAAATCCTGAAACAACGTGTGTTTTCTGGTGATCTTGGTGGTGTCTCTCTCATAGGCCAAGCTCTGAGAAGTGCTGGAAAACCTCCCTGTGCTCTGGGGTGCACGGGGAGCTTTCCTCTGTGCAGGCAGTGCAGCAAGCTACACCAAAATGATCCTCCAAGTTTACACCGACAGATAGCATTCCCCATGTGCCAATCTACCCTGAAGCCCTTTCTTTCCTTCTCATTAGGGAGAAATAATGTAACATATGCATAAGAAAGAAAACATCTTGCTTTCCTGTCAGGCTGGGACAGTGAGGAAATTTCATTCTTGTTTTAATCTGTATATACTTTCTGATAATGAGAGAACGGGACTACATGAGCTGGATAACATTAAAAGTTTCAAGTTCTAAAACTAAATGCAGATTTACAGAATAGTTGCATCTTTTCTGATTCCACAAAATGAGTATTTCGTGATGTCCTAATCAGCACTAAGATTTCTTACTGATCCATCGGTTTCTTTAAGCTTTATTCCAGTTCGGTACAATGCTCTCAAAGCTTTTAACCTTTATATCACTCACAGCCATTACAAGCCTTTTACTAATATTTGCCAAGCTTTTAATAACTGAATACATTCAACAATGTTTGTTAAATAGGATTCAGACCGTTTGAATGTCCAGTGTGCTGGGAAACTGGAAACTTAATACAGCATTTATGTTTTAAAAGTATCATACAGTTTGCATTTCTTATATCTAATAATAATAATAATAAAAATTCCGCCAACCAACCAGATAACCACCCATCAGTAACAAGGCAGGTTACTTCTGGAAAAAAGAAAAAAGAAAAAAGAAAAAAAAGACCCACAAACTTAAATCAGGAATAAGAAAAACCACCAACAAACCCAACCTAAACCAAACAAAAATTCCTTAGATCGTACAAAAGCAAAAACACTCTGGTAAAGCCCCTCCCTCAAGAGCAATTGCTGCAAGAAACAGCAACTTTCACAGAAGGTGCGAATACACCATGAAGTGACTGCTCCCTGGTATAAGGTATAAGCTGCTTCTGCTTTAAAGAATTGCATTTCAGAAGCAAAAACTGGGCATCGGGGCTCCGTTGTACCAAGCAATGCGTGGTCAAAAAGTGGCGATGGTAGCCCCGCCATAGGGAGTTACAAGCATTTTACATCTGTCAGTTCTTGGGACAAACACTGCTCTGCCTGCAGCTTCCCAGCAGCTTTACCCGGGCTAAGTCACCACTGTGGCAGTCCTTCGCTCCCTTCGTTCCTGTGCTTGGCCCTACAGCTCCACTCCCTCCTTTGTGCCTGCCCTGGCTTTCATCTGACCTCATGATAAGCCATTTCAGAGAGTTAAAGCGGCTGAAAACTAGTTTTCCTCCTGGCCTTCTTCTTTTGTTAGGGGGGGCAGTTTCCTGCAGGTTCAGCTTCTGTAACCCTTGGTGTGGCCAGACAAGTGGCAGCGCTGACAAGCAGGTGATAACCTGATTTGGCATGAAGTCAAGCTGTAGTCCCAATGACATTTGCTCTAACAGCACCACTGCCTGCACAATCCCCCTTCCCTGCATGTTCTGCTCATTTCCATTTCCACATTCCTCCTTTGGTTGTGCTGAGAGGGCTGACCTGAGTAAAAAATACCCTATAACTAGGTATTCATTAGAGTGGCATAGTCAGGTGATGCCTCATAAAGTTTTTTTTTTTTTTTGGAAGAACAGGTGTGCTTTAACAATGAGTGCTGTGTGGCGATGGCATTTTCAATCAACGAGCCAACACGGCTTTTAGGAATTTCAGCTAGATTGTTGCCATGCACAACGTGAACTGAAACTGATGTTCTCATTCAGGGTTAAATCAAGGGGAGGGCTCAAGCTTGTGGAATTATCAACCTCCATGTCAAGTGCCTACCGGCTCCGTAGTGCTCTCGCTTGGGGCAGAAAGCCAAGTGCCAAAGTCTGTAACTTGCCCAGCTGGCAGGTGGAGGCTGGCACCCTGGGTCTGGTTTTATGATTCTCTGTATTTGAGCAAATACAGTGCAGCCACAAGGTGCAAAGGATTATTATTACTATTTACTATTATTATTATCTTAGCTCAGAAAGACTGCTTGCTTCAGGTATCTGGAATTAACACCATATAGTGCCAATCTGGCCAGGTGCGCTGGCAGGGCACAGATTTGATATCAGTGGTCGTATAATCCCCAACTACACGGAAAACCATCTAAAATGGGAAACACGAGGCATTTGTGCCTCTCTCAGAGACTTGGATTCCTTATACCGAGTTGTTGGGATGTGTATCCCTCCACTCAGGAGCTGGCACTCTGACCTCTTTCCTGCCGTGAGGTGCTTTAGCCCCTTTGAAAGCTTAAGAGGCAGTCCCCTTTCATCCAGCAGCTCAATGGTGGGGCTCAGGAAACATGGGTTTAATTCCCACGTAAGAAAATTTGAATCCCTTCATTTATCTCCACCTGCTTTTCCCATGAAGTTCTAGGGTGAGGGAGTGTGAGCACAAATGTTTTCATCTTTTCTTGCTGAAGCTGTTCAGCAAATCAATTAAGAGTAGCTCTTTGGCATTGAGACTTACATAGTAATTGCTCAAAAAAATGAGCATGATTTTGCAGTCTAATTGCTTAGCATGCTCCAGGGTCCCGTGCTAGCTGCCTGACCTGGTCTCTGCAATATATAGTCACGATCTGCTTTTCTCTTATTCTACCCCCCTTCCCCCCCCAGACAATCAGTTCTTTGCAAAGTGGAACTGACTGTGCACAGAGCTGGTGTGCCCTGGCACCGTCGTGCTTCTGGCTGGGGTAGGAGAGGATCGTATACCATGGTCCCTTCCCCACCAAGTGACAGACCTCCCCGACATGCAGGGCAGGTCAATGCCTATGTAAGCATTGGGCTGCAACCATTGCTCTGGACATCACACATGCAGGGACCTCCTCTGTGTCTCTCCAGGGAAGACCCTCGGGCAGATGCTTCTGGACCACTGAAGACAGAGGAAGATGGAGGTGGGATGCAGTCTGTTGGCTGGGCACCTTTGGTAGCACCTCTAGCCTCTTTCTTTCTCCTGGCACTTTGAAACACAGTGACAGATTACAACTTCGATTCACAGTCATTGGGTCCAGTCCGATGAATTGAGCAACTGAGTGAAGGTTTTAAATTCTCATTTAGGGAGAATAACCAGAGTGGACATATGTCCTTTTGTAGACCTACCTGCAGTTTTTAACTTCTTGAGGGAGGCAATGATGCTTCATACTAAATATGTATGACTTTCCATCTTTTTTTATTTTTCAGTGGCACAGTGAAAGAATGAAACAGACTGTTCAAAACATCATTCAGGCATTACATACCCACCACAATTTTATTTTGGTTTACGTTCTGTCTAAGTATTTTTATATTATTTTTATATCCTATGTGTAGTATGTCTTTTGTCACCTTGCTTTTCATAGTAACCTGAAGCAAGAGAATGAAACTCATATCCAGTTCTGCAAACCCCTAGAAAAGTCCACCTTACTTATACAGCAAGTGAAGTTGTCATAGGAGTATGGATAAGTAGGATGAGAACCACCAAATTTAACAGGTAACACAAATTACTGTCTGCGCATTGAGGGGATTTATCCAACATCTTAGTGTAAGAAATGAGTAACAAAAGTCTTTTTTTCTAGCAGTGGCTTTAGAAGTTTGTTGTATAAATTCCTGCACCCACATACTGATTGAGTCCTGAATATGTGGCAACTAGGACAATTGAGAGGTCATTTCTGTAGCTGGTATTGCAAGAAACCACAGTTATGAGACCGCAGGCTGCAAGCCAGTAAATTAAGGGTTGTTAAAACAAATAGGCTAGCGATTACAAATTCATCTGTTTGATTCAGAAGGGCAGATATGCCTAACACAAGAGACAGGAGGGGTTATTGGCAAAAGAACTAGTTTAAGATGGGGATATTGTGTCCGTATTCCTGCCCTGTGGCAGATATCCCATGTGATTGGGGTAAGTTGCTGTAGGTACATCTGCCCTGCAGATTGGGGTGCTGGGTTGGGGCATTATCTGTGGTACGTCTTCTGTGAATGTTGGAAGTCTATGTGGAGATAAGCACAGATTAATTGACTCCATTTCTTGATGATGGAAAAGTTCTGCCTTGAACTCTCTTTCTGTGTCTATGTTGTCAAACACATCCTGTACCCAAGCTGCTATCAAGCCACTGTCAAGCAAAGATAACAGGTGGGCTGCATGGATAAATAAGAAGGTCCTGACTAAACTCATAGTTAAAAAGGTAGCATGCAACAGGTGGGAGCAGGTACAGGTGACCCAAGAGGAATATAGAGACTCTTCAGTCCAAGTGTGCAGGGATGGGGTTAGGGAAGCCAAAGCCCACCTGGCATTGATCCTGGTGAGGGACAAGAAGGGCTTCTACATGTATATCCACAGGAAAGGAAGATCAGGGAAAACATGGGCCCACTGCTGGATGGGACAGGGGTCCTTGTGATGAAGGATACAGAAAGGCCAAGGTACTCAATGTCTTCTTTGTCTCAGTCTTTACTGGTAAAACCAGCCTTCAGGAACACCAAGCCTCTGAGACCAGAGGGAAAGTCCGGAGCAAGAAGGCATACCCTTGGTTGAGGAGAACCAGAGTAAGGAACATTAAAGCAAACTCAATGTATGCAAGTTCATGGGATCTGACAGTGCGTGCCCATGAGAGCTGAGGGAACTGCCTGATGTCCATGCAAGGATACTCTTCATTATCCTTGAAAGGTTTTGGTGATCAGGGCAGGATCCTGAGGACTGGCGGGAAGCAAATATCTCTCCTGGGGAAGTACAGGCTGGCCGGCATCGCCTCAGCTGCTAAAGAGAGTTTGTGAAGTTTCCATCCTTGAAGATACCCAAAAGCTGTCTGGACACAGTCCTGAGAAACCAGCTCTAGGTGGCCCTGCTTGAGCAGGGGGGGTTGGACTGGATGTTCCCCAGTGGGGCCTTCCCTCTGCCATGCTGCGATTCTGTGTGATTCTGTGTGTTACACTGTCTTTAGTGCTGCTTCAGCTATGCCCATGCTCACTTCTGTTGCTGCCTCAGTTAAATGGTTTATGAAACGTGGATATTAATACAACCTCTTATGTGCCTTGGAAGAATAAATATACCAATGATTGTGAGGTGCTTTCAGTAAATGGGGCATACAAATGCCTTCTGTACACATTTATAGGAAAGAGAAACTTTACAATCTCTTTTTCCCCTGTACAGTACAAATTACATTAAAATGTGAGAAAACAATATCTGTAATAATGTTCTTGAAACTAGGTTCTAGGAAGCTGAGAAAATCATAGGTTTAATATGAACCCCTGCTTTTATAAGTTCCCATGCCTTCTGTGATACTATGTTAGAACCTATACAGAACAGATGAAGTTGTGTCATAGTAATTTTTGTTTATTCCTTTTAAATTACACTTTCTCACACTTTAGTGAGGTTTCCCATTTCCCCCATGCGGCTATAAAAGGCTGGCTTCAGTCTGTTTAGGCTCAAGCAACGCACGCGGTCTTTTATTGACAAAAGCAGATGGCAATTTCCCGTACAATCCGTTTCCTTTTCACTGGCTGGCATGTGAAACCCAGAGAACATACTAGAGGATACGCTGCCATACCTCACTAGCCTCTGAGCGCTCTCCGAGTATGGCAGAGCCCAGAATCTGCCTGCCCATGGGCGATCTGAGTTACTGAAAACTATTTCACACTTGGCTTACAGCTTTTTTGACAATCTTCAACTGTATCCTTTTTTTTCTTCCTTCTTAGCAGTAAATGTCCTTTTTATAGCTGCTATTCTTCCAGAATTTATAGTTCTCTTTTCTTAAAGCTTCTCATTCCCACTTCCTCATTTTTATTTAAGTCAGTCCCTTTTCTTCTCTTGGGCATACCATGCTACCTAAAATGCACACGTTCAAATGGTGAAATCTTGTACCTTCCTTAAATTATCCCATGCTGCTGGCCTCTATTATCCAGTATTTAATCTTCAAAGTGACAATTATGTCCTTTTAGCCATACTGCCTCTTGTGCCTATGAGAAGCTCCACAGAATACATTATTTTCTTCCTTCATATGCTTCCATAAAACTCTCCGTTCCCTCTACAACTACCAGCACAGAGCAATGCCTGGTTACTACGCTGACTTCCTTTTTTTTTTTTCCCTTGGTATCCCTTTGTATTTATTGGTAGTTATTTGGAGTTTGAAATATGTGTGGGATCAGGCCTATCTCTGTGGGCTGATGGTGCCTTATCAGTTAGCACAAGGACATAAAAAGTGCAGATTTAAGCCTCTGAGGTGCTTTAATCTCAGCAGCTCTGGCAGGGTCCCTGGGCAGAATTCCTCTTTCTGCATCTTAGCACTGCCCAGACTATGTGTGGCTCCTTTAGTGTGTGGGCACAAAGCCTGTAAAGAGCTTTGGAGCAACAACTGGTTTGACACAGCACATGCAAGGAACAATTTATCTTTCATTTTTAGACCACCATACATCATGGGCACTTTCATTTCTTTTTCTTTAGCTCTGTCAGGATTTTTAGATTGCTTTTCATATGGCTATGTTCAGCACTGTTTCTTTCAGAACCATTTTCATTTAAATTTTTCATTCATATACAAAGAAAAAATTCTGAAGCAGACTAATAGAGCATCTGCTCATTTAAATGCTTATAAACCTAATATTGAGCTCACATTATTGAGAAATGGTGAAAGTTTTTTCTTTAAACAAGAATTTTATGAAACATTTATAATCACAGGATTTTTTTGTGTTCTTAAGCATTGTGCAGTTTGTACATACAATAGCATTTGAGATGCAGTCATGGGTGGTCTGGAAGACTGTGAGCAGCAAGCATGAAGCACCTCCACATTAGTCAGGGCAGGAAAAATTCAAACCAAAAATTATGGGAAAGCCACAATTCTTGCTGGGTGTGCAGTTGGATTTTTAGTACCCAAAGAAAATAGGTAACATCATGCCTTTTGAGATCCCCTTCCAGGCTCTGCACGCTTGCAGCAAAGTGAAATTCAGTTCTTCTGAATACAGGCTGCAACTTATGAGCTGGTGGCAAATAGCAACTTACACTCAGAGAGATTACATATGGAGCTGTGTCTGGATTAAATGGGCAAATTGAGAGCATTCAAGTCTGCAAAGGTCTTTCTTTATGGAAAACACAAATTGAGATTTCACTGATATTGATGGTAAAAAAGTCTCAAGTTATAAACACATCTTATAGTGCTATCAAACTTTTCAAGCAAAAGGTCGGTGGGTTTGTTGGGAGATTTGGATAAGGACAGTTTCTGATGGGGATGAAGAAAGAGCCAGGAGCTCAGATGGGTTTGGCCGGACCTGGCAGTGTACTGGAGGGACAGGACACTCTTATCATGAATGCTCAGCCCTGCAGTAGCGACAGCAAGCTGCAGTGTCAGTGGCATTTGGTACTGTCCTCAGCAAGCACAGCTGGCTGTTCACTGTGCTGCTCACTGTCACAGGACAGGATATTTTCTCTGCTCTGTACTGTCAGGTTGCACTTTGAAGCAGATAGTTGTATGGAAAAGGCAGTGGGTAACGTTAGAAGAAGCCTGGCTCTCTGAAAGGTTTCAGCAGGGAGGTTTTGGCACCACAGCACCTGTGACTGGGAAATGATTGTATTAGCTAGCTGTGTCTCCACGAGATACAAATTGCATCCAGCTGCCTGGCCAACAAAAGGGTGAAAAGAGGAGGGAGGGGGAATGCTGACCACACCTTTCCTCAAGCTGTTGGTTCCCTTTATCTTTTTTTTTTCTTTTTTTCTTTTTTTCTTTCTTCTCTTCTTTCCCCATTCTGCTGAGACAAGGCAGGAAACATGATTTGAGTTGATGCATGCTGGTGGTTCAAGGCTGTGGTCTCCAGCTCATTGCTGTGATCAGAGAAGTGCTTGGGATGGGATATTTCATTCACTCTGGAGAAATTGCATACCTCAAAGGTAGGCTAGGTGCCTTCTGAGGTGTTTCTAACAGTTCTGCTCAGAAACCCTGGTGAGGGAGACTCCATCTCATGGCCCTGGTGAGTGGCCCTATGCCCGTGAGTGGGAGAACCAGGGTGGTGGTGGTGCAAGTAAATTGTTAGCAGAACAAAAGGCCCCTGAGCCTCAGAACAAATCTGGGCTTCTCACCAGCAACATCTTTGGGTGTATCAGAGTGTAATGAGTTGCTTCCCTCCTAATGCCTCAAAATGAGGTCTGGGGCAAGCCACCATGCCTTTTCCTCTTTCTCAGACCTTCATGGGTGGCCCTGTAGAGATAGTACCAAGTTGGTCAAGGGAATGAAAGAAAATTTGGTGGTCTTGTTTTTTTTTATATATGCATATTTATTTTCTTTTTGGTTTAAGTTACTTGGACACCTCTTTATACATAAACACTTTGCAATGTCATTTATTTCATTGGACAGAGTGCACCTCCAGCTTCACAGAAATGCTGTACAAATGTGTTACTCTGAGTTGTACATGAGCAGTTACCAGAGTCTTCAGGAAAGCTAACAATATAAACCAACAGAAGAAGTCAGGCCCAGTATTTCTTAATCTTATTTTTAGTAACTGCTGGTAGATTGTGGACTCAATTAAATGTGGAGGAAGTCTTTTGAACCCAATGTTTTTCCTCTTAAACTTTGTACTTCAAAACACAAATTTGTATATGCCTACAAGTACATCTACATACAAACACATCTGTTATGCACTGACTCACTAATCCATTCATCATACACAAACTTTTACAAGTATCACAAGGTTGCTGCAGTTAAAAGGAGATAAGAACAACTTAAGTTCTGTTTTTAATTCTGCTTCACTCAGCATGTGTGTTTACATGTATCAACTGTAGATGCTTTTCAGAAATGTCATCTTTGGTAAAGTCATTACACATTTTAAGGTACACTTCATTAACAAATATATGGTTTAGTATTTAGTAAATCTTAACCACTGGAGCAGCAGATGTATAGGACTAGGAGAAAATGTGAAAAGTAAAGTGCAGCGCTACCCAAATCACCACTATATTTATGTATTTCTGAAGCAGAAAATCAAGCCAGCTGTGGTTTCCAAAGAAGTTATTGAAAACATCATTGATTGCTGCACTTGGGCACTGTGCTTTTATCAGCGCTGTTAATGATGTTAGGTAGATACATGTTGTTCTCTTTCAAGCAGCTTTCACAGGGTTAGTATCTAAACTGCTCTGTTTTCTGACTAACTTCAGTGACTATTTATAACAAAGAATGCATAGAAATTGTAGAAATTTTCTTTCCTGAGAACTGTTTTGTAACCAGGTCTAAAAACCCTGTAGAAGAATCTGACGTCCCCCTGTCTCAGTCTCCCCACCTTGTTGCAAAAGTTGTTAGTAATAATTGTTTATGTTAGAATAGCAGAGCCAACAAAATAAAACTTCTCAGAGTGGTAGCCACTAGTCAAATACTGAGTGATGTGTAGGTCGCCCAAAGTCTGAGGTTTCCAGTTAGACAAGACAAACACAGGACTGGGGAACTTGTCAGGGCAGCAGAAGCAGAAGCAGATACAGAAGGGTTCCCCTTTTAAGGGGGCAAGAAAAGGACAGCCGGTCAGGAGGAGGACACCTGACAGGAGCAGAAGAATGGCTGGGAGGAGACGGGGAAAGGATAAGATGCTGCATGAAGCTGAGGAGTTCAGCCAGGACCAGAGCAAGCCAGATCACAGCGCAAGAGTCTGCAGGAAACTCTCTGAAGGTACACAGGTCCTGTGCTTCCCAGGTGGGCTCCTGTTATTCCTGTCAGCTGGCGGCTGCCCTCCTCTTTTTTTGCAGCCCTTCCCCAAAGCCATATGGAACTAGGATTAAGGTGGGTGTAAAGCATCACATTTCTCCTCATAACCTCAAAGCTGGAAGATCTCCTCTGAGCGGCTGGGGGCCTGGCATTACTGCCACCATCTGTCAACTGCTTCTCTTCTTTATCAGGACCACGGTGGTGTTCAGTGGTCTCAGACAAGATGCAGACGAGATCCACTGTCTGCAACTGCAGCAGGAGGCAGCCAGGAGAGCTTGCTGTGTTGTAGTGACAGATTAGAAAAAGGAAATAGTCTTGCTCTCTTTCTACACATGGGCGACAAAGGGGATAAATGATTTTCCAGATGTCACACAAAATGGCAGCAGAAGAGGGGAGAACAAAGCTTACTTTTGCTGATCCCAACACTACACTTCAAGTCTAAAATCTCCGCAGTTGTGGTGCGGGGAAAAAAGGGAAGTCAAGGAAAAAGGATTACTGAAGGCAGAGCATACAGTTGCACAGCCACTCATATGCAGCACGTTAACATGTTTGTGCATATACATGCACTGCAAGCGGCATGGAATTCACATTGGAAATTAATATTGACAGAAATGTAGCCTGGGATGATCTTTTGTGTTCCATTTCTAGGGTCTGTATCTCTGTATTTGAGTGCCTTGTGGTCATCAGTGGATTTCATCCTCACAAAATCACAGTGAGGAAGAAAAGTTTTATCCCCGTCTTGGAAAGGCAGAATTCAGGCAGGCGATTGATGAAGTGTGTTATCTTGGGGTCCCTGGGAAGGCTGGGGCTGGGTTCAGCAGTAGAGGAAAGGCTTTAAGTTTCAAACTATATTCCTAAATCACCTTTTCTAGACTGGATTTTTATGAATCTGAAGTCCACTGCGCGGTCTGTTTATATTGCTCTCTGAGAGAGCAACGCACGGCTCCTGCTCCCTTGCCCTGGGAGTTTGTTAGGAGTTTTTAAATAGAATTACAAGGAAAGATGTGGGCATGCTGCAGGGCTAGGGAGGCTGAGGATGCTGAAGCTGAAGGAACAATTTTTTCTCACCAACCTCAGGGCTATTTGGCCATAGGATTGGCCTTGAGAAGCTGCTCCGAAGGAGCTGGAGGAACACAGGTATGGTGCTGATGGAATAAGTGTTGGGAAAGGGCAATTGCAAGAAGCAGCTTCATCAACTTTGTATTCTGGTCAATGGATCCAATGGGAGGTAGGCATGGTTGCTCCCAAATGACACCCGTCAACTCTTTCTCCTGAGCGGTACCGTCATGTCACACTATCTGTGGCTCTGGGAATTGTCGCTGGGAGCCAGTGAACCAAGGGCTGGTGTAAAGATTGGGATCCCCAAGTCTTTTCTGTAGTTCTCTCATTTGGAAGAAATTTCAAGTCCCTCCCATAGATTTCACTTGCCATTTATCCTAAGAAAGGATTTTAGGATGCATTCTCTGCATTGGAATGTACTGATTGTTATATGCTACCGCGATCTTGTTTATTCTTGCCTGTTCCTTTTATACTGAGTCATGGCAGAGCTATTCAGTTTGCCCCCCACCTGATCCCCCCCTCCCACCTCAAGAACAAAGCAAATCACTGCATACCGGTCCCGCTGCTTATAAATGCAGTTTTTGTGATGCCTCAGTCAGCATGACATTGCCAGGCTTAGATCTGCACTTCCCAAGTCGGGGCTCAGAACCCTGGACCCACTCTAGATGCTTACTGATGGGTCCATTAACCTAAAAGAAATTCACATCCCTTCTATATCTAGCTTCATACCTAGTTTGCAACAACTGATGGATCTGTAAGAGGGCTTGCAGCTGATACTCACTTTGGCGTTGTAGGTTTAGATGCTAACAGAAATGTGTAATGCTCTGGAAAAAGGACAGGCTACTGTATGGACACTAAATAGGCCAGTTACTTGTATTTCCTTACTAATACTTTGAATGTTGTCTGTAGGTCTAAACTTCAATCATCAGATGCTTGATGACAATGTAGACAAGTATACATTGTGTTTATTGTCACATTAGCAAGAGCAACCCATCATGTTAAACACTGCAAATTTTATCCCCCTTATCACTGCAGGATCATGTTGTGTCCTGTTAGCTGGTATCACAACAGAGGCTTTGTTTGTGTAATGTTAGACTAGAGTGTTCAACATAATGAATACTCTCTTACAGCTGGTTTACACAAGGATCGTTGCCATTTTTCACAATGAGTTTTTTTTTTTTTTTTTTTTTTTTTCTTTATTTCTNTTTTTTTTTTTTAAACATATGCATGTATATAAACAGAGAACACAACCTAGGAGAACTTGAAA
Source organism: Anseranas semipalmata (assembly GCA_013399115.1). Taxonomy (NCBI): domain Eukaryota; kingdom Metazoa; phylum Chordata; class Aves; order Anseriformes; family Anseranatidae; genus Anseranas; species Anseranas semipalmata. The sequence goes on along the minus strand of VXAA01001785.1, from coordinate 232,893 downwards.
TTCCCATCTGGACATCTCATGTTCAGGAATATTTATAAGATGCTCTATTAAACTTGTTTTCTCTCTTTCTCTCTTTCTTCTCTCTTTCTCTCTTTCTTCTCTCTTTCTCTCTTTCTCTCTTTTTTTTAATAATTGGTGGAGAATGTTTGTACACTAGATAATTTCCTTTTCTTCTGCTTAATGTTTAAATCTTCTAGGTTGTTATAACTTTTTATTTTTTATTTTCTGCTAGTTCATTAGTTTCTCAACAGCCTACCAAATCACCAGCCACTTTTCTTTGATCCTCTGTTCTATAAAGCACTGTCCACTGTGTTATGCTATTTTGAATTTTTCCTCTTATCATTGGTCTGTGTCATCTTATCATTGGTCTGTGTCATCCCTGGCAAGAGAATAAACATGGGAGGTTCTCAGATATTTGGCTTTGGCATTAGATTGCTCCTATTTCTGTTCAGGGTCACAGAATCATGCACAGAAATGAGAGCATCTAATCACAACTATCTTCTCTTAGAACAGGAGCTACCTTCAAATAATGTCTATTTACAACCTTTTCTGCCTCTATAACTGGTGTAGTACACTCGAGCATAATCAGTATTGTTACCACAGAAAGGAATACCTAATACATTTGTGTATCTACACTCAGGAATAAATATATAGAGAGGGAAAGGCATAAAGTGGTTATGCCAGTGCTTAAATGTACCAGCTGCAAAGCAAATAAGCTGGGGAGAGTCAGTGTCTACATCCAGAGTTTTGTGTCTCTAATTGTGGCAGCATTCACAGAAGCTGCTTTACAGATTAGGGAACTGTTTTCAATTAGGCCATTGTTTCCAACACTGACTGTCTAACCCTGCTAACCTTGGGGTTAGAAAACACAGCAGTAGAATGGTGAGCTTGTATAAGTCTTGTCTGAGCTCCGTCTTCTACCCAGTGTAGCTGAAATACAGCTATGAAGAGTACTGAGGAAGGCAAGACTACTACATCCAGGACAAACAAGAAATACAAGGCACCACTTATGAATATGTTGTATGTAATCATGCAGTTGTCATTAGCAGCTAATACACCTGAATAAAGATGTCTGCAGAATCTGGCAAGAATTATTTTTCATTTGAAAATGAAAATTTAAAATTAAAAAAAAAAACACATGAATATATTGGTTTTCATAGAATCATAGAATGGTTACAGAGAAACTTTCCAGTTCAGCATGAAATTTATGGTCAGAATGAAAGCAAGAGAGATAATGAGGACAGAAATTCCATATTGGTTGGACTGACTCTATGGTATCACCAAGACATATATTTTTGCCAGAGGAGAACCTTGCCCTCTGTAGTCTGCAGCACTATAATTTGGATGCTTATTCATGTTGGAAGATTAGATTTCACTTTGCCAAGCTATTGTGGGGAGCCTTCTTCTTTCCCTCATTCTTTTCTTTTGTATATATCCAACTATAACTCATTTTGTATATATAGGTAGAAGAAGACAAATAATTGAAATTTAAAAAGTTTAACAGATGGTAAAACTTTATCAGTCTGAATAGCAACAATAATGCAATGCTTAGTTTTTACTGAAAATATGCACAAAATTGACTGCTAGCTATCATTAGTGTTCTGTGAATTGTCAGCATTTGTCAAACTCAATTCACTGGGCCCCAATAACCTTCTAAAATGATCCTTTCCATTATATAAACTATTCCCTGATATGCTGTTTTTCATCTATCTTATTAACATTTTTTCCTGATCTTGTTGGTTTTGTTTTGTTTGTTTATTTATTTATTTATTTTTACTGTTGCTGTCCCTAGTTCATCTCTTTTGCTAGTATCCATGGTAGGAAGCAGGTATTGTCAAGCAGATCTGCTGAGAGAAGATGAGGTAGTCAGAAGACTTGTCTGCCGATAGGAAAGCCTTGAGGAAATTGATAAATAACTCCCTGCTTTTCCATCAGGTCTTCACTGATAGCCTAAGGATCAAGTGGGATTTTCATATTTGATTGCACTGGCAGCAATCAAACCAATTCCACAAATCCCAGCCCATCATCTTATCTTTTAGATGATGCATTCTAAAAGACAACAGTCATCTACCATGTGGGATTTCTTCCCCTTTCTTCCCTTAGAAGCAAGCATACTTTGGAGTGCAATAGACATTCCTAAGATCTAACGGGTAAATTGAATACTTTCTAGGAGATTGATTTCTATCATGCTAGAAAACCCCTTATCTGGACCCAACCCAATTTGAATAAAACTCCTAAGCATAAAATAGGAACAGCAACATTATGCAAAGTCAAGTGAAAATGCTAATAACTGATGGTAGTCTTCCCTTATTTATTCTGTTGCTAAATCTGAACTAGTAGCCACCATGAAATTCTTTTCCTGCCACCCCTCCCCCCACCCAAAAAAAAAAAACTTTGCAAAAAAAAAAAAAAATCCATATTTCTGAAAATACTGAAGACACAGGGAGGGGATGCTGAATTATGTCTGTGGCTGGAGATGTCTTAGGGGATGTGTAATCATGCAGACAATCTCTACATGTTCAAAAAAAAAAAAAAGTCAAAGGGATAAATATTACCACAAACTTTAAAAAGAGGAAAAAAAAAAAGTGAAAGAATGCTCTCAGGCCCCTGGCAGTCAAAAAGACAGGAAATGTTTATTCATATATGGGTCTATGTATTTAAAAAAAGAATAAAATGTTGCCCTCTGAGGATGACAGCTTAGACATAAACTACAATAGGAGTTGTGGTGTGATTAAAGAAGAGTACATACCTCTGAGGATAATAAAGAACCAATTCCCTTAAACATTGTGCAAACTTTAAAATCAGTGTCTGTTCTGGACAACATCCAGGGAAGCTATCCAGATGTGATAAATCAGGGAGCAGTGGCTGAATATCTGGGGACTTTTATTCCTGGTATAAATGAGTTTGAAAAACTTACCCTGAAAGGGTTTGCACAAAAGACAGTGGCAGAAAGATGCTGGAGTTGTTTTTTTTTTTTCTTCTTTTTTCTTTTAAAGCATTTGCATCACTGAGAAAGTATCACAGACAGCCCTGCTTGAAATATTAGGTTATGGATTTGCAGGCAAGGGAGTTGCTATTCAGGTGTTACTGTCCACAGCACTCTGATGAGCCTCATCTGCAGTACCTGCTCCAGGGATTATGCCTGGTGGGATTATTTTACAATGCCTCTAAGGGGTTAAAAACAAATCTAAATGTCAGAAGAGGGAGCTCAGATGCAGTTGAAATGACAGTGGTGAAGATTAATATTCAACCTCTGCCCTTCACTAGTCTCTAGGGTTTGGCAGTTCCTCACTAGAAGTCTATAAAATGCTTAGGCACAATTGCTACACTTTGGCAAGAGCCAAATTCCTGAATTCTCCCAAGGGAACCAAAAATAAAGAAATTATGCTCATCATACATACTTCACTCCCATGAGAAGGTTACCGAGTTGTTTGTATATTTTATATCAATTCCTATCACTTCTTAAAGTTGGAAACGAAACCCTCACCAAAACTTTGGCAAGCAACTAAGAAAATGTTCTGCCAGACACCATTAATACAGATCAATCTGGTTTCCTTTGCATGAACTAGAAGATTACTTTCCTGAGGCGAATCACAAACAGTTTTTTTCCTCAAAGGTTTGCTTTTTCAATCTTAACATATGCCAGCAAATCTAGGATAATTCATAGATTCATAGCAGTTAAGGCCAGAAGGGAGGGTTAGATCATCTACTCTGTCCTCCTGTACATTTCAGACCCATACATTTCACCCAGTTACCCTTGTACTGTGCTCATTAACTGGTGTTTGGCAAAAGCACATCCTCACAGTTATTCAGTCTTGATTTGGAGGCACAAAACTAACTAACTAAAAACCTACCACTCCCTTGGCAGCCCCCCCACCCATTAGTTAATTACTCTCTCAGAGAAAAAAAAATAGTCTTTTCTTTCCAGAAAAAGCTTCAGTTTTCAGCCACTGATTCCTGGTATACTTCTCTCTACTGGGTTAAAGATCTTAGTATTATCTACTCATGAAGAAATGTATTCACTGTACCTCTCAATCTTTGATAAACTAGATTGGATAGCTTAAGTTTCTCACTGAAAAGCACTTTATCCAGCCCTCAAAGTTTGTGGCTTTCAGCATCTTCTCCAATTTTAACATTGTCCATGAAACTTGAATAAACTATGGTTCTTGTGAATACTGAACACAGTCTTATTCACAGTCCTTCCTTTGATAAAAAGTAGGATAGCTTTATTCGGAGTACTTTCTGGCATCATCACAGTGCAAAATCAAAGGCCATGACATAAACTGGATAGGGGAAAGTGGAAATATGACGCAATTCTTCTACAAGTAGGGCCACTAGAAGATACACAGAAAGTGACTTTCCCCTTTGTGATGTCTCCCAGTCAATCTTGGAGGTCTTTCTGGAAGGCTTGCGTTGGCTTTGGCATCACTCGTGTGACTGCAGTGAGTAAGTTTAGAAACCTGAAAGGTTTCTAAACTCAGATTATTTCATAGAACATTCTGTCAGTGGAGCTCTGAAACTTGTCACAAATGAAGGGACAGAAAACTGTGTTTCAGGTCTAGAAGTGAGTTTGGCAGATGGGAGAAAAGTGAAAACTGAAGCACAGTGGGAACTGTGCTACTTGAGAAACAGTAATGTGGAATGACAACCTGATGTAAAAGATCAGAACTAGGTTAGAAACTTAGTAGTAATCAGTAAAAATTGTAACAATGTTTTTATTCAAGGTAGATTTATTGCACAAAGTTTATATA
>VXAA01001785.1:155704-227998 GCA_013399115.1 Anseranas semipalmata | reverse complement strand
ATATATATATATATATGTTAGAAAGCTATCTGCTCAGGGAGACAAAAGGCAGTGCTGAGACACTGTTGTTTCCAAATGGACCAAAGAGATCACATTACCAAAAGGACTGGGTATGAAGAAGGTTTAAAAAATTGTTTCTGAGACTTTGGAAGTCTTATCTAGTTTCAGTTATCTAGTTTGGAAGTCTTATCTAGTTATCATGATTCTATGATTCTGTGATCTCCAGAGGTCCCTTCCAACCTCAACCATTCTGTGATTCTGTGTGACTCTGAGATTAAAACAAAGAGGCTAATTAATCTTTTCATCCTCTTCTCTCCATCTTCTTTGCTTGATATCTGCAGTGTCATGTTAAATTAAACAGCAACTTACAAATGCATGTAAAAGTGGAAAATATCTTTACTTGCAGCACATATTTTGACCCAGGTTGATGTAATTATCACTGTTGTAAGTCTGGACTAAACTCTACAATCTCAACTGAGCTGTACAAACTTCAAGACTAACATTTGTTCCACCAGTCTGCAATTTGTTTCTTAAACACCCAACAACTTTATTGGAGTCCACCAAAGGAATGGTATAAACTTCAAGTCTCTTTAAAAAGTTCTGTCTTATTTTTCTGCAAGCAATGAAACAGGTGTAGTTACTCCTGTCTGAGGTCAGGTGGGTGGAATACAGGTCCTGAATAGCAGGTGCAAGTCTTGGAAGCCGCAGTTTTACTCCATGTCTGCTCCCCTTCCCTCTCCTTCCCTTCATTTATATGGTTTGAGAGGAGAAACAGCGAAGAAAAGGAACAGGTGTTGCTCTTTTCATCAGCTCTTTTTAATGTCCGATTTAATGCCTGTAGAAGTCATTTATAAAGCAAAAATGAGCCATTTTGCAGGACTAGAATAATTCCATGGTACTGCATATCTGGAGAGTAGCAAAGCTTATGGCCATTACTGTTAAATAGATTTGAACAGGAATTGTAGACTATATAAACAGCTCAGTACATAATTCTAAATGAAAATAACATACTAATGTGTGAGTGATTTACACCAGCATCAGCTGTCTCTGAGAAGTTAGTGTTTGTTCTCATGCTTTCATTTTCCTGGGTAGAAGGTTAACTACACATATTTTCTGATTTCTTTCTTGAAGTGGTTTCATATTAGCATAATGTTTTCGTTCCCACAATTTCACTCGCACAGATTAGTAAACTGGAATACACTGTTTTTGAAATATAGTTCTTATTCATCAAATGTGTTGTTCAAACTTCTTGTATTCACAGCACACAAGTAAAACTGTTGAAAGCACATTTTCCCCTTTGCTGTAAGCCATATTCTTTTTTGTTTTCCTTTAGATAAGTACACAAGTACATTTCCCCCTCTACTCTGCCCTCGTGAGGCCCCACCTGGAGTACTGCGTCCAGGTATGGGTCCCCCAGCACAAGAAAGATATGGACCTGTTAGAATGGGTCCAGAGGAGGCCACAAAGATGATCAGAGGGCTGGAGCACCTCTCCTATGAAGACAGGCTGAGAGAGCTGGGGATGTTCAGCCTGGAAAAGAGAAGGCTCCAGGGAGATCTCACTGTGGCCTTTTAATACTTAAAGGGGTCTTATAAAAAGGATAGAGGGGGACTCTTTACTTGGGTAGATAATGATAGGACAAGGGGCAATGGTCTGGTCTCCCCAAACTAAAAGAGGGGAGATTTAGATTAGATGTTAGGAAGAACTTCTTCACTGTGAGGGTGGTGAGGCACTGGAACAGGTTGCCCAGAGAAGCTGCGGATGCCCCATCCCTGGAGGTGTTCAAGGCCAGGCTGGATGGGGCCTTGACCAACCTGGTCTATTGGGAGGTGTCCCTGCCAATGGCAGGGGGTTGGAACCAGATGGTCTTTAAGGTCCCTTCCAACCCAAACCATTCTGTGATTCTATGATAAGTCTGTTGCAGTGATTGCAATTCGGTGCCTGAGTACTAATGCTTTTCTTATGGGCTGGATAGTGTGTGTATGAACATTGCTAGTGAACCTAAATATAAGGATTACTGCCATGGTCAGAAACAGAATTTGGCCCTACAAAAAGAGTGATTTTTATACATGCCATAAGGGGAGCTGCTTTCAAAGCCATGTGAATGACTGAACGCAGAGTTACATGAACATGTTATTGTGGGGTAATGAGATACTCATGGATCTAGGTGGCTGTGTGTCTTGCCTGTAGCAAAGAAAAGTTAACTGCCCAAAAGTGAAAAAGCTTGTTCAGAGTTTTGCTCATAGGTTGCTACACTGCAAAATATTTTAGACCTACTATGGGTTCAGTGAGCTACTTACGGATTTTATCCATCTTTTAAGACCTTTTTGAGCAGAAATGATCTGATGCCACATGCCTCATGTGAGAGCCCTAATCACTTGCAGAGAAAGTCTTGCTTTTTTTTCTGTTTTCTCTCTATCCCGATTTATCTGGGCTTTTTTTTTTTTTTTTTTCCTCTCAGAGTGCAACAGTTTCAACAGGAGTTGGAAACATTCCCCCCTCTCCTCTGCTCACTCCCTGAATAGCTGCAGCCCTGTAATCAGGGATCTTCTCCTGTAAAGAAAGAAGTAAGCTTTTTCTCCACTCTTCCTTCCCCTGGGCAAAGACAGGCAGTGAACCTTATCTTACTGTACATCATATTTAAATGTGAGAGAGTGCAGGGTTGTTAATTCCAATCTTCCATGGGCCCTGGCTGATGCTTAGGGCTAAGGGTCTATACAGTCCTCAGAAAGACAGGATTTAAGACAAATCCATCCCTTCTGAGTTCCTGTTGACTAGATTTGGCAGTTTCTTGCTCTGTTAACCAGAGCTGAATCTTCTTATGAGGGAGTTGGCTGTCTGCTATAACTAATATAGCTGGTCCTGCTTTCAGAGCCTAATTGTCTTAGGAGCTGAAATGGAGGTATCACTCTGGTGAGGGTCAATGTATCTCAGCTGTTGGTGGAACCAGCCCTAAGGACTGGTGTGAGATGAGCATATTAAGAATTCATGCTGCTCTGCTTTGCTTCCGTGTAAGGAAGAAAATGAGTAATGATTGCCTGAGTTCCTAAGAAACTATAAAAAATTTACTGGAGGGGCAAATAGTAGTTTCCTTGTTATCATCTTATTGTTTATGATCTGTTACTTTCTAAACGCAAAGGGGAGGTGCAGGGTCTTTCCTGTGACCTGGTATCCTACTTCTTCCCAGAATTTCTCATGGGTCTTTTCTTGCTGGCCAAAGGTTTTTGTGAAGCTAATTGCTGCAGAAGAAGTCTGATTATGACTGTTGTAGAGATGCTATTCATCTGATAACATCAGTGTAATTTGATAGATCAGGATGCCAAGTTAGAGAGATAGACTTATTAAATGCATGGAGGAGTAAAAGCTTTTGGCAGGAGAGGGCAGGATAGAAACTATAACAAAATTTGAGGTGAGTCTTCAGGGTAAATAAGATTGGCAGAAGAGTTATTATTAGGCTGGAAAATGGGATTCAATACTAAGCTTTGTTTAAGGAGAGTTTTTCAGGCATTTAGTGTTAATAGAAATAATGATGTGGGAAAATAATAAAGACTAAACTGGAAATGCCAAGACCTTCAATAGTCATTTCAGTGCTGGCATAGACACTAATAAATAAGAGATGTACTTAATTTCTGCTTTCTGAAAGCACAACAGTCATTTGAGTCTCTTAAATGCTTTCCTTTTACTGAGCACTCAGGTGTCCAAAGTGTTACCGGAGCACTTTGACTTAGTTGTGTTACTGAATATGAACCAGGAAGTCTGAGGATGTCAACAGGCTTGCCTCCACTTTCACAAGCTTTTAAAAACCAGTCATCACTTCCCCTGCCTGCAAATGGCAAAAGAACATTTTTATCCGAGATCACACTGCTGTTTTCAGAAATCTGTCCCTAAGTATCAAGTTTAATCATTGCCTTTCACTTAAAGAGGCTCCAAGAGACAGTTAAGCCCATATTTTCTGTTCCAAATGAATGGAAATGAAAAGCTGCTTAGGCGTACCAGTGACTGGGGGAGGCACTGGGGAGTTTGTGCTGGGGTGTGCCTGTGGAAATGAGAGCTTGCCTGGAGAAGCAAGGGACAGCAAAGCGGGAGAGCCAGGTAAGCTGAAGGAGGGTGGGGCAAGTATGGGTTCTTTGGGTAAGACTCCGGCTAAAAGCACAGGCATACAGGGCCATCATGTCCTGATCTGGCAGGTTTTCTGTGCGGAGAGAACGAAGCATTGTGAATAAACAAGGTGGCATCAAAGAAAACCCCAGTTCATCAATAGTTTTTCTTCCCAGCTGGAAACACCGACAAATAGCTAGACACTTGGATCAAAGGAACAGCAGTAGTATCAGAGCCTTTGCAAATGGCAACCTGAATCTAGATAGATCATTTTAATTTATTTATTTATTTAATTTATTTATTTTTAGCAGATCTATTTTGGATCTAAGCTGCTGCAAATGATTTTTTGTGTGTGTGTGGCTATATGTAACTGATTTGAGACTTTCCTAAATAACAGTTGTCAGAATGGCAAAACTCACCAGGATCTTTAACACTTGCCTATGAGCCAAGCTGCAGATGTTTTTTTGAAGGCCACGGTTCTACATCCATCTGAAGTCCGTAAATGTATTGTTCACTCCTGCTGAAATGTGAGTCCTGCTTCTCATTCTTCCTCCCACCCTCATCCCTTTTCTTTATGTCTTTCTTGGTCTGAGCCATATCATCCTATTTATTTTTTATAGGTTAGTTTTCAGGAAGGTTAGATCAACTCACAGAAAGGAACAGTGGGTACCAAAGCCAGCATATGGAATGGGACAAGAGTCTGTGCCTGGCTCTAAGGTTGGCAGATAATCTCCCTCTTTCAACTTCTCTTGATGAGTAATGACTTCTGCTCACCCTTTATAATGCAACTGTATGTGAAAACACAAATATGCTCTTCCTTCACGTTAGGTGGAAAGGGAGGAGTAATGCTTACCTAGCAGCTGCTCAAGCTGCACCCATGGTAGACAAACAGGAGTTTAGTTTGGGTTTGCTCTATGTCTTCTACTGCCACCACATCTGTTTTTCCACAAGTAAACATGAATGAGCTCAGAGAAGTAGCTAGCTCTCACACCTCATTTGCTGCAAGCTGATTGCCATAGGTCTCATAAAATGTGATCAGATAGAAGTGCACACAAGGCTGCGTCAGGTCCGCTTGGGAGGCACGATGCTGCCAGCATCCATGTTCCAGTGGGGGAGGTACAACGGCTGCTCAAGGAATACGCTTTTGTGACATTGAATTTTATTCACTAGGAGTTTGTCGTCTAGATTTCTACTCTTTGAGGACAGGCACTATCGGAGGAGACAGACAGTCTCCCAGGACAGTTAGGTCCTGTCTGCACTGTGCAAGCAACTAAATGTAGCATCTTTCTTTTTTTTTTTTCTCCTCTTTCATGTAGGATGTAGCTGCTCTGTGTTGCAACACCAGTCAACTCCATCTTTCTGGCTGGAGCAAAACACAGCTAAAGGTTGCTGTACTTTAAGCTACTAAAGCAAGTTTAACCAAACTATACTGTAACAGACAGGACTTACAAAAAGATTTTAACTAACAGCACATGTTTCTTTAACCATTGCATCTATTGTTAAAATACAGATGGCAATCCACACAAAAGGCTAGATGCTCAACAGTCATAAACTGGCACAGATTTAGTGGAATTGATAGCACTACACTGATCACAGGTAGAGGTCTGGTTCTTGTTTTCCAGCAACTGAAATATTTCATGGGACAAGCTCCACCAAAGATCCACCTAGCAAGTGTGGTCCTCTGCAGTTGCAAGCGATGACAAATCATACCATATGATTCTTTCTAGAAACTTTTCAAATTCCACTTAAAATTGTTAGGATTTTTGTATCTCATACCCTTTTTGGGGAGGCTATTAAAAAAGCTCAGACTGCTTGTGGTTGCAGCCTAACTTTCTGTTCAAATTTGTTGCTGGACACTGCTTATCCATTTGCTTTTGTGACAACACTGTTTTTGAATCTCCTAATAATTTCTCTTTCCCCTTGGCTACATTTATGGAGATCAGCCACCATCCCTCTCAGCCTTCCTTCACTGGACTAAACAAGACGAGTTTTTCTGGGCCCATCTCAGAAGATGGGCTTCCTAGTCCTCTGCCTCTCCTGAAAGTCTTCTCCGTGCAGTCAATTCTCACCACAATGCCCTGAGCAAACCTGACCTGAGCTGTGCAGGGCATGCCAATAGACCACCTATACGCTGACATGAGCATTTTTCTGATTGCAGGTATATGTCATGGGATTTGTACTTGTTTTGTTCGTAGCTGGATCACTGGCAGCTCTTGGGGAGGCATGTGTTCAGAGAGCATTCCCAGAGTCTCCCACTCTTTTAGCATTCCCAGAAATTAATATCCCAATTTACAGCAGATGTTTCTGTTACTTGCTTTTAAATCCATGGACTTGTACTTACTGACTTTTACATGCAGCCTGTTTTATTACTGCAGTTCTCAAAGTCATCCAGTTTTCTGTTTGAGCTCTTCATCCTCTCCTGTTTTGACGATGTCCCTAACTTTGTGTGTTACTAGCAAATTTTAGCATCATCCTTCTGTTTTCTGTGCTCAGTGAAAATGTTAAGCAAGGTTAGTGTCAACCTTATGCTGCTAGAAGAGTCACTAGGAGCCAGACTCCCAGTACTACGTACATGTCTAAGATGAAGAGAAGTGCGTTGCAGGGTTTCCAAAAGCACTTATTGCTGGGGTGAAAAATGCAGCAAAGTTCTGATGTGCACTTTGTCTTGCTGGAAGATGACAAGTAATTGTTGTGAGTGGAAATAGTGAGTATGTACAGATGTGGTAGGACATATCAAATCTGCCTGGATTCCTGTCTGTATCTTTAGATACTTAGATACTGAAATATCTGACAAAATCATGAAGGGGAGCATGTTCCCATCAGGCAAAAGCTAGACAGGACAATACCTAGAGCAGATACTACAACCGAAGACTGGACAACACAATCAAGTGAGAAAATGTATTTATTTAAATTTCTGCAGAACAGTTTTGTAGAGAAGAAAGGAACTTGGCAATGGCAAGGAGATCTGCTCCCAGAATATGAGAAAAATACGGTAGACACTCATTGCTAAAGAAATGTGATTCTTATTATTAAAAAGATGTTTTTGGTTTGAGCGTGGTGGGTAAGACATGTTTTACTGAACATTAACCGTAGCAAGTAGGTGGAAAAAGTAAAAACAGTTCAGAAAGGCAAAATGTGCTGTAGTTCGTTTCTTGAAGGAAGTTTTTTTCCCCACAGTTGAAAAGGTTACTTGATGCTACTATTTTCTATTCCGTGTAGTTCTTTGAACTCAGCATACAGAACATATGGATGACAAAACAGGCCATGCAGAAATTCAAAAGTTGGGATGTCCTACCGCTGCGACTCTCTTTGTTGCTGGAGCCAGTTCCTCTGTGCACAAACATTATAATGTCGTTACTAATGGCTGAAACGCTCTGTTTTTTTCTGAAGGGCTTCTCCAGCACTTCTGGAGCAGCATGGGCAGTGCTCACAGTGCAGGCAGACAGCCCATGGCTTGTTTTCGCCTCGCTGTTCTGTGTGTGGCTGCATGCTTTGTAACCTTTCTTTAAAGGCAGAATTACTAATTTCCATCTGGGCTTCCCTCACTGCTCTGTGAGACTGTTTTTTTTTTCAGCACAGGCCTGTGGAGTTGGAGGGTTTATTTTTTCTAAAGCACAGAAAAATTAAACTGAAAGTAGCCATTGATTTTTGGTGTCCAAATGAAGTTCCTGAGGCACTGATTTTTGACAGTACCTTACACTATACAAAACTGTCTATGTTCAAAGTTCATCTCCCACTAACTGAAATCACAAGGCATGGCATTTTTCTAAATTGGATCCCTGGTATACGTTTTGGACAGGCCTGGATTTCTAGCTGTCACTGGGGTGGAAGCACTTCCCTCAGAGCAGCCTTCAGCCCTGGTTAGTGGGATGGCCACAGACACCTTTGGTTTGGTGTTTGCTCACTTGCCACACAGTACACATGCTGTCATTAGCACCAGCCTTGCAGAAGCATGGAGAGGAAATTTTTGTTGCCTTTCACTTTACAGGTCTCTGTTTTGTCCTGATGTGCATATAATAGGGTTTTCTTTAGATCTAAAAATAATAAAAAAAAATATTTTAGAGCAACAAAAGTGTCCCCTGGCCAGGCCTACTGCTGATTTACACCTTCAGGACTAGCATAAAGGGGAGACCAGTGTATACATTAAAGTTGGCTTCTGTATAGTGCAGTGGTAACTGCAATGGACTGTTTCATTTGAATTGTCTCCATTTTCCTCACTCCCTCCCCCCATTCCTCCCCATGTTCTTTGCTTGTGGGTAAAAAGGAAAATTTTCTTTTTTAAATATCCTTATGAAACTCTTTCAGGTTCTATGTTTGAGGTATGTCATATCTGGAAACTTTTCAGGGTTTTCCATACTTCTGGCCACTGTACAGTGTATATTTTTTTTACTGCTAAGCCATCCTATATGAGTTAAAATTCTTACATTTTACAGTATTTTAAAGGAGATAATTTTGTCATTAATCCAAAAATTATGCAGCAGGCTATTTTTCATACCACATCACAATTCTCCTCCTACTCATTCTTAAAGGCAATCAAAAATCCCAGATGTTTTTCCTGCAACATCTGGCTCCCTGGCACAGGCTTCTGAAGCAGTGTTTGCAGCCTTAAAGTCATGTCTTGGTTTTGTTATTTAGTTTACTGATGGGTTGTTGGAGTCACTGGTGCACAGAGGCTGGTTTGCTTCGACAACTCTTTCAGTCTGAAAGCATGAGATGGTCTGCTGTGATTCTGCTCAGAAATTTTGGGTACTCAGGAATGTGACGAGCTCAGCCACCTCAGCTTCCTGTCTTGCAGAAATACGTGCAGCAGGATAAATGCACGTGGACCCAGAAGTGTTCCCTGTTCAGCCACAAAAATGAGGAAGCTGGCCTCGTGTCCAAGTAATTAGCCGTGTTCCTCCAGAACATACTGTCAGGCTTTTGGAGTCACCGTGCCAAAGTCTGTCCTGGGAGAGTGAGACAAAATGAACAGGGAAGGAGCTGGAAAGGTCCATGCTGCTACAGTTGTCTGCTTTCTTTTTTTTTTTTTTTTTTTTTTTTTTGTGTGTCACTTTTTTTTTTTTTTTTTTTTTTTTTTTTTTTTTTTTTTTTTTTTTTTAATATTTATATATATGTCTCATTTTGGGACCTTTATATATATATAAAATCTTGGTTCTCTCACATCCTCCCTCTGTGCTTTGATCACCAAGCTATGTGGCCAGGATGACTTTTGACCCATCTCTCATGGGGTGTACACAACGTAACAGATCTCATAGGACACCTGATTTCCTTATATCAATTGATAGGCTGAGTCTCACCTAGTATTTAAGTGCCATACGTACTGGGGCCTTGACAACTAAACTCACATTCCAGGTGAGTGTCCTAACAATTAGCTTTTGATTATTTCAGGAGAGGAGGAGATCTCTTTTTCTTTCCTTCTCATTCTTCCCACCCCTCTAATAATCTACGAGCTCTGCATTCATCCCAGTGGCAAGAGAAACAAACTTGGTGACGATTTTACTGGATTGGAAAAAACTCTTTCTCCCCACTTGAATGGTGAAGCTGCTGTTACCAAGTGCATATGCTACTGCCAGCAAGATGTCTCAGCCAGGGGCACAGGTTGCTCACTTTTCATCAAAGCAGCAAAGGGAAATGGCTATGTGGAGCATGCTCTGCAGTTGCCTGCTGAAACCTCTGAGACTGGCTCTGAATTTCCTGCTTTGAAACATTTTGCTGCCCTAACAGAACGGTTCGTGAAGCTGGCATGAGGCAACCACACCTCTCTTCTGGCCTCCAGGACACTTTCCCATATGGACAGGATGTGGATCTCTGCGTCCCATCTCCTCCTAGTTATTTGTTTTGTAATTAAATCTTCCACACTGACATAGCATTCTTGCATGCTTTTATGTAAGACACACTATTTGTCGTTTGAAAATACCATCGGTCACTTGAATTGCAATCTATACGCTCTCCTTATGTCTTTGTTGGTACTGTCTCTACAATATCATAAAGCATTCAGAGAGGTGTTATTCTGCTAATGTTTACCTGCACTCATGGCTGGTTCTGGGTTACATCTTTTCCATAGTATTTAACTGAGAATTTTAGATGGTACATAGTGGTGGATTAAATGGGATGGCCAAAGCAGGGATCTCATATGCCCAGCATTTATGTTGGAGGTTGCTCCCCATAGCAGAGTTCTCTGAATGACTCATGAATCAGGCCTTGAAACTAGCTTGCATTAGCAAACTGGCTGTAAACACTGCAGTAGCTCCAGACCTGCTCCAAGATCAGCCCAGCTAGCCCTGTGAGGGCAGCACCCCTCCAAGAAAGGATAAGGCAGATGACAGAGCATCATGCATGTTTCAACTGTCTGACTTTAATCTCCTACCATGTGTGAGTAAGAACCCTTAGATGTTTCACAGAATCACTTAGTTTTATGGCAAAAAAAAAAAAAAAAAANNNAAAAAAAAAAAAAAAAAAACACATGAAAATTATTTATGTACTTATTATGTTTTTCTGTTATCCTGACTGAGTACAATATATGTGAAAAGCAGAAAGAATCAGCATGAGAAAAAAAGATACTAGAGACCAGCATAGGTAAGCAGGAGATGAAAGAAAGAGAAAGATAATGGCAGTAAGCGTAAAGCAGAGTGAGGCAGTAGCTACGAGGTTGTCTGCAAGTAGACGTGAACTTGTTCTGTGTTCCTCATCCTCTGGCCAAGTAGGGCACTACTAAAAGTTGTTGTTTTTTTATCTCAGCCAAAACCTTGATGTGTATCATTTGGAGAAGAGGTTGATGCATTTTGCCACCTCTGAGCAAGCATAAGCAGAAGTCATCCTCTGACAACAGAAGCGAGCCAAATAACTTGTCATGAGTGGTGGTTTAATGTCCTGGTCCTCATTCAGGACCAGAGGTCTAAGGCCAAATCTCTGCTACCTTGCAATTTTTTATTTTTATTTTTTTTTTAATGCTGGACACAATAGCGTGGGAAACAGACTGGGATTGTGGCTGGCCTATTCAAAAAGGCACAGTAAAACATGCAGGGTACAAGTTTGTTTGCTAACAACAGTTTCTAACAGCTCTGTTAGAAAATGTGTGTGAAAGAATGGGAAGGGTAGGGCAAGGGTAGGACAACCAAAGAGATGAGAAGTCTGTGCAAATCAGAAAACACTGCAGTGTAGGTCTTAGCAAAGACTGTGAGGAACAGTTTGCGCTATTTTACAGATGCTAGAGCTTTGGTAGATTGTGCCAGTATTTGTGCACTGTAGTATCTGTGCCATTGTGAGATGGGTGAAATGGACTGGTTGTTTTACTTCAGCACATAAATTCAATACTGAATACAGTTTTTTGTTTCGTCCAGTACAGATAAGGAGCCTGCCACTAATATATCCTGAGGATGAGTCAGGGTGGTGATGTAAGAAATTCTTTATCTACACCACATACACATAGAAATGTCCACTTCTTCTGAACTACAGTTACTGATAATGTTGGGAAGCTGGCTCCATCTCTCACCCTCCGTACTGTATCAATTATTAGAATCTCTGATTTTCAGCAGATTTAATTAGTATGTTGCTAAATATGGTACTATGGCAACATGCCTACCCCAGGATTCCCTATGCTGTTAGGCTTGGTGCAGCTGAATTAATAGAAAAGGCTAATGGGAAAGCCTAATGACCATTTTTAAAGCTTAAATACCAGTCATTTAATCTGACACTCCACAGGCTGCCAGTTGTTTCCTTGGGACGTACGTGGAGTAGTTAAATGCAAAGTAAAATCTGCAGTCGTTGGAGCTGCTTTACAAATGTTCTGTAACGCTGGAAATCTTCAAAACTCCCTGAATATAGTATTCAACAAATGATATCTGACTAGCTTTCCCCTTCCCCCTCAAAAAGTTTAATGTGCACATGCACTGCCACGATGCATAGGAAAAATCCTATGGAGCAGTCCAGCATACACAGTCTGTCAGACCAAGAAGAAATAAAGGTCTGTTGTTAATTCAGACAAATGGTCAGCAGCTGCAAAATAGTTTCCACAAGAAACAGAGCAAAACCCTCTCAGTTATGGATAGAATTTTTTACGATTTTCTGTTGCCTTTTCCAGGGCCAAAATATACTGCATATATTCCTGTGTAATTTTTATTCATATTCTCTGCTAATTCAGTGCTTTAAGCCACAGCAAAAAAAAGCTTGTTTCAGAATCAAAAAAGCCCCTGTGATTTTTATACTGCTTTTCAATATTTTAATCAGATTAATTGCCCCTGTCACAGGATTACAGAGAGTAAAAATGCCCCAGCAGTGCAGCTGAATGAGGGGTTCTGCAGTCTCCGGATAAGCCTACGGCTGTGGTGGTCGGCATGGATGTGCCTGCTGGCGGAGGGCATTTCTCTGATGGCAGTGGGTGTGTGGTCACTCAATTAGGGCATCTGATCATTGCATTCCAGGATACCTGCCATTCTCATTTTAACAGTGCTTTTCTTTGCAGCTCCACTTTTTGTGTGCATCACAAGGATATCCTGCTTCTCTAATACTTTTCTATTTAGGAGAACACGGAGGGCTTTAGAAGTGCCAAAAATATGCCAAAAAAAAAAAAAAAAGAAAAAACAAGCAAAACACAGCACTATTCAGAGACTTTGTTGCTGCTGGGATGAACTCAGAGCTGCTGGTACAGGTTTCTACATCTGAGGGATGGCTAACTGGCCCTGCAGCAGTATCACAACATCTTTAGTCTCTCCTTGTGGCTTTACAGACACTGGCAGTGGTTGTCACCAGGAGGATGGTGGCTGGGTCAGACCCAGCTCCTTTCCTAGTCTATTAAGGTCTGTATTTGGGTCTGTGTTATGCAGTTCTTCCACATTTGCAGGTGATACAGAAGCACAAGTGTCTGTATACCATTGTAGCTCCTATCCCTTGATGACGGCTTCTCAGAATTTTGTCTGGACTATATTGGTGTTCCCCAGCGTAAATCCTGGAGTGAAATCTGGACCCATGTTGCTTAAACTACATATAGTAAGCTGGGTTTTAATCTGCAAGACACCCTGACCCAAATTCATTTTGGGTGTAACTGCTCTTAAATCATAATTTTAGCCTGTAGGCCAGGAGGGCCTTGAAGGGCTATTGGGTTACTGGACATTAAAATATTCCTATTCCCATTTGTAGTCTGATAATGGCCACATCATCAGCAATATTTTTACTGTTTTTAAAAACCCCAGCAACAAGAAAATAGTCCTTATTTGTCTACTTGAGACACATTCAGCAGAGCTCAGATGTGTTTGGACGTTGAATAGAGACACATTTCCTCCAAGTTTAGAGAGTGTGGGATCATTTCCTTGCCCACTGCTGACTACAGTGCCTGGCAAATTTGAGAGTATCTATCTACATAAACTACAGGATGCAATTGCTTCCATCTCATCTGTGTCAAAACCTGACAGGAAAGTTCTCTGAGCTGAATGCCTTGATTCAGACCCAGAGACAAGCAGTCTGTGAGAGCTGCATGGAGAGATGAAGTCAAAAGGATTTAAAAAGAGCTTAACATGTAATAGAGACTGAGGTGAGTAAGCTGCAAACACAAAACATTTCCAGAACCGCATCTCCAGTGCCCTAACACTGTTTTTGTAAGTTATTATCAGCTATTATAAGGATTCCCATTTCTGTACAAATGAAACAACATCAAATAAGCTACATAAGTACCACAGACCTAGTAGCACATTTGTGAAGATGTGGTTTATTGCTGCATTTTCATGGGCACCTGATTTAAATGAGACTGATTCCTCATGAGATGTGTGTGAGGATGTGGAGTCCTCTGGACTGAGCAGGATTTAGGGTGACATACGTTTGACACTGGGCTGACACCACTGGACAGATGTACATTGTACTTCTGGAGCAGAGGAGTATGCAAGCTCTTTGATAGGCAATTCCACAAAAAAGGTCAACTTTGATACATGCAATTCTTGTTTAGAAGACTTAAAAGGTCTCAAAGTGTGACTTGTTTCAATGTCCTTCCCAGGAAAAGGCCAGCGTCCTCCTCTGAAATGTTCTGATTACAGTATGTTGGCCTGCAATTTGGTTACACAAAATAAAATAAAAAAAAACTGTTATTGACCCTCATGTCAGGAAATCTGTAAGCTTCCCGGAACTTTCCATACATTTGTATTTCCATACACACACTATGTGTAGTCACTGACATTTGGGCAAAGTGAGAAAATACTATGAAAGAGAACGCTACTGAAATAACACATACCCAAGTGCAAAATGAGCTTCTGCTTACAGCACTCATCGAGACTCCAATTTAGACATAGTGAATGCCTTGGTTGGCTGAGAGGGTTAAGTCCACATCATTATGCCATTTCTTTCACCCAGTTGTATGTGTTGTTCTTATTTCTGAAATACTAAAAAGTTAGGTGCCTGGCTCCAAAGATGGGATTTATGTTGCTGAGTCCCCTCTGCTTTGAATGAGGGAGAATTCATGGTTTGCAAATAGGATTTGCAACATCCAGCACACGGAGTGGAGGAAATGCTGGAGGTGGCTGTGTCTCTGCAGCTTGCTCCCTCAGAAGTTTAATTCAGTGCTAATACAGATATCTCGGTGAAAATGGATTCCCTGCCTGAAACCACTTCCCACACTTTGATACTTAAGACAGCTGTCCTACTGATCCTTTCCAAGGTGGCAGCAGTAGCGCAAAGGTGTGTGAAAGTAATGGGCAACCTTTTATCTTTCTGGAAGCTGTGATTAGCAATCACCTTGCATGATAAATTGCTCTTTCTTGTGGAGTATTACTTGGAGACATGCAAATGCCACCTCTTGGATATTGCAAGCAAATATTCCTCTCTCCAGTTAGCAAAAGTGGGCTCAGCTGATTGCAGTTTCTTGTGAGACTTCCTATCTTCTCTCTTTAGGTGCTGGGTGTTTAAACCACAGGATTTCCCACTCATTTCTCAACTGAGCAAAGAAGTGAGCTTTCTTATTTCTCTACTAAAAAAAAAAAAAAAGAAAGGTAGAAGTGGTCATTTTTGTTTCTCTTGTCAGGAAAGAGTAGTCATTTTTCTTTTTTCTTCACAGAGAAAAATAGAAATGAATCCATGCTGAATTGTTTCATGGGAGATTGCAGCTTTCAGGCAACCTTGTGGCATCATTTTTTCCTTCCATTGACATGATGTGGGGCTGCAGAGGAGAGGGTGCAAGTTTTGTGCTTCCTCTCTCAGCAGTAACATAAGAACATTACCTCCTCTAAACTATTGTTTCACTAAAGTGTTTCTTAATCTTGTAGGAGGAGGGAGAGGGATTTTTCTGAAGTAATGACTTTACCCAGAAATGACAGTGCACCTAATGCTGACATATGTCTGCTATGTTGGGAGCTTGTGTCCAGTATGCTGTGTTATTTCCCCCTGTCAGAGAATGAAGGCATCTATTTGAAACCTCGAGTAAAATAAACAATGATCCCACAACAGGTCACACTGTGACTTCTGTAAATCAGTCTGAAGCAATGGGACCTCATGCAGTGGAATTACAGCCAGGGCAGCGTGTGAACAGGAGTGGTATGGGGCCGTGCTGAATTGGAATTTCCCACAGAACAGTTAGAAAAAAAACAGGGGAACTCAGGATGAATTTTTTAAATGAAAATCAGATAGAAAGCTCAAAACAAGCGAATAAAAATGCAACCCCTTCTGAACTGGAACTTTTATAAAATTTTTGACTTTTTTTTCTCAAACAGTTTTTGTTTCTGCCCCTGTTAAATATTTTAGAACAGTAATAGATTTTGGTGACTTGGTAAATTCTTACTCATCTATAAACAATGAGCTTATGTCATTGAATCAGCAGCAGTTATAGAACATCATTGAAGACATAGTTGTAATTCTTCTACAAGAATATGCTTTGAGCTGATAGATATAGATATTTGTCTGATGTTGTCCTATTCTAAGGAGTTTGCTATCACTTGCCTTATTCCATTGCAAGTGTTTAATAAACTGGCTATTTCAAAACATTCTCGAGAGAACTGTGGGATTTGATTTTAAATGTACCATTTTTTTCCCCCAAAATTCTTAAATCTCTGAGCTAGAGGTTAAAAAGGAACAAATATGATTGCTCTACCATATCAATGGCTTCTGGATTTAGAAAACATATATTGCTTTAGTTTTCAGTATGGAGGAACAATAGTTGCAATTAATATTTGGAGATAATTATATTAGACCTCTTTCAGAACCCATTCCACCAAAAATCCCTCCACAACCAGCACAAATCTAATTAAGCATAAGTAAATACTCTTAATTAAACACATGTGAAGTTAAAATAGTTGTACAGCTTTTACTGTAGTGTGATGGGTGCCTCAGTACTGAATATAAGTGACTCTAGATAGCACCTACACAGGAATTATGTCAGGAGGTTCGTAAGTCATGCTTCGAAAAGGGGCACGCTGTGAGCCACAGCTGCTTAAGCCCGTCTCTAAGCATACCATCATTTGATAGAGATTCCTGTATATTCATACGTGTCTCTGCTTGACAGGACTTCATCAGATGAGCTTGCCTGGTCTCGCTGTGGGAGTTCCGGACATTTTTACCCCGAGGTGTTTGCTCAGCCCCTGTGCTGGGCTCTGTTTCTCCACTGGGGAACCAGCAGCTGGGAGCCCCAGCCACACCAGGACCAAGCTCGCAGTTTACATCAACCGGCCTTCATTAACCATCAAAGTTAGGCCAGGCTTTTATCAGGTAAAAGGTATGACAAAATTCTCACTATAACTGCTCAAATAGCAGTTTCCTACATCAGTGACCTTCTGTATGTGAAAATGTACTTTCTTTGTCAGTGTCACAAAATATTGCCTTATCAGTGTATTCCCTGTGACTGCACAAAGAAGTTGAAAAGTTTTGTTATCCTTGCTATCCTTGCTTCCTTTTTTTATCCTTGCTAATCTGTGCTCTGTGTTTCCAAAAAACTGAAACAAATGCTAAATGTTAATGGACACTTGGAAGGAAAACATATTCATATTTGTGAAACCTCTCACAAAGCTAGAAGCCAGCCTTAGAAAGCAAACCTTTGAAATTCCTTATAAAAAGAAAACAAGGTTCTTATTTGCTCTTCATGGATATCAAAGGAATTTTGTATGTGATTCAGAGCATCTGGCTCTAATTCTGTTAAATAGCCTTAAGCATCTGACTTTAACTGTAGAAGCTGAGAAATTCCACTTTGGGTACCACTTCATACACCTTTCAGATGCAGAAGGAATCGGTACGCTGCTTGTATTTCAGCAACTAGCCTTAAAAAGAGAGAAACATGACAGAAGCAGAATATTACATTAAGTTTTGATTGTGTAACATATAACATGCTCCACATGGATCAGAACAGATTAACGTAGAAACTAGAGTCTCTTCTCAAAGCAAATTGATTTGGCCTTTGTTTTGCATTTTCAGTCTCAGACACTATGAATGCAGAGTATTTTGTATATATTTACACTTATTTGTTAACAGTATGAGCAGCACATGCTATACTATGCACGATTTAGTTTTCAGTTCACATGTATTACAAACCTACCACTTTAGACAATAGTATTTCTTTATAATTAAAGTGCACATGTGGATAGTCCTGAAATTATGTATGTTTAGGGAATTATATTTTAGGACTAGGATGGAGAACTGAGAGGAGGAAAAAAAAAAGCATAAAATCAACTTTAATGACAGGCTGCCCCTTAAGATGAACTCTTTCCTTTCATTGCGGTGTTCATTCATTTCTATGGAGTGTGAGTAAACAGAAAGGAAAGCTTTTGGCCTGATGAGCACTGGGAGGATGTTTCTGTGCAAGAATACTTTGTATGCTGTACATCTAGACAGTTTGCACTGCACTGGCTGGAAGAGATTGCCAGGCATTAATGTTATTAGTGAAAAATGCTGAAGCTGAAGAAGATAGATCCTCACCTAAATGTTATAGCTCAAGCAGTTAAGAAGTCCAGTGAAACTGTGATATAGTTTTAAAGGAGGGCATGAAAAATGAGTTTGTAAGCAGAAGCTGTCACTATATACAAATGGTTTTAGTAGCCCAGAATTATACCCGTGGCAAATGTGTTCAGAGCTGGATTCTACAAATTATGGCATTCACTGGCCCTGATCCAGCAAAGAGATGGTTTTCTATCATGCCCCACTGATACAATGACTTACAGTCCTGATGTACATAGGAAAAGCTGAACAGCACCAGAGGCTTTTTCACAGAGACCTGCAAAGCACTGGACTGTGTTAATGCCAGCTTCCAAGCCCCATGCTTAATCTGCCCTTGCCTTACGATTTTAGAAAAAAGGCATGTGTTTACGCATAGACCAGAACACCCAAGTAAGGCAGGATGGATGGAAATTGCAAAAAATGAGGGCTGACTGCATACTAAATTATTGAAGATTCAAATCACTGCAAAATCATTTAAAAAAAACAACAAGACGTGACAGCCTTTTTTTACTGTTATTTAGTTTCACATGGAATGTCCTTTGTGTTTACAGTCCACTGTTCAGACAACTCAAGGCTGATCTGTTTGTCCTTGTGGTATTTCAGATTTCACACCTCATGCTGTAAAACTTTCCAGGACCAGCTCTGTGCTTTGAACTATACAATGTATGGCAGTAAACATTACTGAGTCATAAATATATTTGGTCAAAAAAAAAAAAAAAAACATATATTTTACAGATGATACTTGCCCTAGTCTGTGGTGATACCATTCATTATCCTGTAATTTCAAGAATGTGTAGGATGGCAGATAGCTCAAAATCATGCTGTCTTGATGAAGCAATCAGACTTTATGGAAAACTTTGGTCTTAAAGGCTTAAAATAAACAATTAGATATTGAAAAAAATTATTGTGGCCATATGTTTTCTTGACCAGAATGGCCAATAGGTTTTTGCTGCTGCTTAACCATGAGTGAATTCTTTTTCAAACTGTCAAGACAGCTAACAAACTCTGAAGAAGTTAATGTTGTGAGTTAATGATGTGAGTTAAAAGTGTGATGTCTAAGAGCTAATATTTTAATGAAGATAATGCTCAGCATCTTCTGTTAATTAAGGGCTAGTCTAACAAAACAGTGTGTAATTGTTTGCCCTGGATGCCAGCTTTCAGTGTATAGATACCATATGTTCAGTTACACTGAGCTGGTGAATGGAGATAACCTCGCATAGATATTTGCTGCGTGTATGTGTCTGTACCAACGCATGCTTTCACAGACAGCGTGCGTACAGAGGTGCACCGAAGCACGCACGCCTGGCAGCGCTGCGGTGCTGGACAAGGCAGCTGACTGCAGAGCAGGCAGGGAAGCACAGGGCAAGCTCTTCTGGGGGGAAAATCCCTCTCCTGCGCCTCGAGGGGAGAGGACGGCTCTCCACTACCCCTAAAATATGTAGAGAGCGTGGTTTTACCTGCTGCTGTGCAAACTGAAAAGGCAGGACAGGTCAACATCACAGCCATACTGATTGCAGTGTCTGTCGTTACGGCTGGCTGACTCCTGTGTGCTGGCGAGAGGTTTCCGTGTAGGCAAAGCCTCTGTGCTAAGCCCCAAACTAAAGGTCATCCCAGGGCTCGAGTGTTTCCCTTCTTGCTGTTTTCTCATAGCCTGTAGTGGCAGTGACATCTTCCTCAGTTCATTCCACCAGTGCATTCCTATTCCTTCTGTTTTTCATGTCATTCCCACTTTTACTTCTGAGCCCCCGGGTAATGTTAAACACTCTGCTTCCTGGCTTAATTGGTGTGGCCTCCTCACACTTATTTAAGGTTTCACTCTTGTGATTAGAGCCTTTGCAGGCTGGCTTGAGAGATTTTTGTAGACTTGCTGGGAAAGAGATTGGCCCTCTGCGTGGGTCCACTTGCAGAACTATGCATTAAGTGCAAAGTCTTCATAGAAAGAAACAACTTAATTATGACAGTAGTGCATAATACTAGAAAACTGGAAAAATGCGTATATATGCACACGTATATATACAAACACACATACTGAGGTTGATATATAAGGAGTAATTCTTCCCATAATACTATACCAAGCACAAAAGATTTATTTTTTAATTACAGAGTAAAACATTCCAAAATTGTCTAATTGATGGATGGGATGCTTTAGTAAAGCATTGAACATAAGGGGACCTGACATTAAATGTTTGGTATGCTGCCATGACATTTGCTGAATCTTATTTTTACACTGAATTTAAACCATCAGTGCTGCTAAATTTGATTCTTAGAGGAATAATGCAAAATAATGGAAAAAAAATAGAAAAGAATGCAACTCTCATGAATGTGGCCAGATACTACCTTTTTTACTTCTGAAAATGATCAGAAAAGATTTATTTTGTTTTGCTTTGAAATTCCTCTACGTACAAAGAGTGGAATGTTTTTTAAAAATTAGTGGGTTCCTTTAAAGAACAGTCCTTCAGTTTTCCTTCATTTTAAATCTAGGTTTTTCAATATATTTACCTTCTTTATTTCATCTCTTGTCTTTCTGGAAGGAGAAAATAAATACTACTGATAGATGTGAACATTTATATTAATTCTCAAGCTGCTGATGTTCAGCAGGCTTGATCTACCCATTTAGTTACATTGCACCTATGGTAAATTATTACCATCATTCACCATTTGTCTTTGCAGATGCATCTTAGGTAAGCAAGATACATCTTTGGCTTTACCTGTATTAGGAAGATATCTTGTGCTGGCTTTTGATTTTATTCCAGGTATGTCTCAAGGCTTTTGCAAGATGGAAATAACGTGGCCACTGGCGTATGCAATGCTCTTAAAGAACCCATATGGTCATGGGAAAAGTCCTTGCAAGAATGAACACAGGGAAAGTAAAATAGGAGTTCTGCGTGGATTGCTTGGCAGTTTCCCTGGACGGTAACTTAGTTAAAAGGGCCAAACTTGTTTACCGTGGGCAGCTTACGGTGTCTGGTCCAGTTCATCAAGGTCATTTGGGATATGATTCAGCGTAGGTCAGTTTAATGCCTTTCTTTTCTAAACTTGAACAATCATTGTCACATCCCTTACATCCTTGAGTGTGAAGGATGGTGTGCAAGCTCCTGTAATTTTGTTGTTGTTATTGCTGTTGTAAGGAAACGTTACCAGTGGCTAGATAAGAAATACATGAGTGAGTTTCAGAGGATGACTCTATGTCCTGGTATTTTCGGGATTAAAATAAGACCCTACCTCACTCTCCCTTCCCACAGTATTCTATATATGTGGAACCTGAAGATACGGTTGTAGTTTAAAGACATACATCCAACACTGCAGGGAACAGTGGCTAAGCTCTACAGTAACTGCTGATGATTTGCAATTATTTTGAAAAGAAGTATTCTCATAAAAGAGGTAAATAAATCAGCGATTCTTGCTGATCATAAGATAAATTAAGCCCACTGACCACTGATCCCTAGAACTTGATCAGAATTTAGGGAGGTAGTATCACCAATTACCAATTTCTCTAAGGAATGTGGCTTATAAAGTCTGAAAAGGATCATTTTGTTTTCATGACATGTCCAAAAGAAGATATTGTAATGTTTTTGAAATCATACATATTCACAGTCCTAGTGCAAATAAAACGGTTTTAAAATGGAAAAACCTATTGAAGCAAATAAATAAATAAATTGTTAAGCAAACACAGAAGAAATATCTTGATCAGTTAATATTTTTTAAAACTTCAGCTTGCCTTGCCTACTTTGTGTGAAAAGAGGCCAGCCTGTAAATCAGGCTAGATGACCTATGGCCTAAGGCTCTGAGCTGTAATAGACTCAGTAGGCCTCAGAAGACCTTTAGGAGACTATTTTTCTTCTAGTGAAATTTCTTCCCAGAGGACTCTAAGTGTTAGGCAAATTCTTGATATTTAACTACATCAAAACTGCAGACCATGAATAGAAAAGTATGTCTGCCATCTGTGCCTTCACTCCAAGATGCCCTCTGTCAATGAGGTTCTCTGTTTTTCTTATGTGGACATCAGTTTCCCAAAGAATCAATATGCACTGCTGTCCTGGTTTACCTTTGAAGAAAAAAATGATTTTCAGACAAAGGGTTCAAATAGCAATGACATAAATCTTCATACATTTCAATAAGGTGTTAATTTCAAAGCCTATTTGGAAAACATAAATGTTGTCCCTATTGAATGCACCAGTCCAGCAGCACTCAGGGGAACTTGGCTCGCCTCTTCTCAAGGGGAGGTGGCCTCAGGGCGAAGGGTGCAATCCCTTCCAACACGTGGTGTCCTCTCTGGAATACCGGCCATATACTGAGGCACTTTGTTCTCCCCATATACCTCTTCACAAACACAGGAATCTGAGTTCTTTTCTAACTCTTTATTTTAAAAAGTGATTATGTAGCCTCCATTGGGAAGACCAGATTTTACCCTCTCCTTCCTTTCCTGCAACTCCCTCTCCTTCTCTGCTTCCTATCAATAGATAACGGAGAAAAAAAGTTTTGCATCTTTGAGGAGGATAGGTTTTCATTTAAACTCCCCTGTGTTTGCACAGAGCCTGGAATAATGCTGTAATGGAAGTTGTCAGAGTGACGATAAACTTGCTTCAAGAAACTCAGGAAAAGACAGAGACTTTCTCCATGAGAAATGTAATTCTTAGGATATGGCTGGGTCCCCAAACAGTACATTCTTAATCCAAGTGAACCTTGTCTAAAATAACTAACGTGGATTAAACCACCAATGAATCGGTCTTTAATTCAGATTAGTGGCTCAAATTCTGCTACATTTGGCTGCTCATTCGTCTGCTTTGCATTATTCCAGGAACACAAAGCAGCAACTGAATATATCCCAGCACATTTCTTGTGAAATCATGGATTTGTTTAATAATGCTCAGCCAGCTTGATTTGCCCCTTTTAGGAGTCACCTCACTGAAACAGCAGTAAGCTGGAAAGGTTTGCAGTATGGGAGCTCTGAGAAGATTTTTGCCTAAGGGAGCATCATGTGTTACAGAAGTCATGAGAAAAAAACAACCCTTTGAATGTTTTATTCGGTTTGATTGCAATTTCAATAGTGCTTACTGCAAAATATGCAAACCTAATGTTTCTCCAATTTTCTACAGGACTTGCTTTCTTAGTCCTTCTCACTGTTTTACCTCACATTTTAAGTCTATCAATTCCCTCTTTCAGGTTGTGAAAAATCTCTCCAGAATAAGCACCCCATGGAGCCAATTATTTGCATGATTTGAAATGAGGAATTTGTCAAACGTAACCCTTTTTTCCCATCCTTTTACAGACAAGCTCCCACAAATATATTTGCTGCTTAAAATTGCCTGTCAATGTAAAGAAAAGTCTTGTTAACAAGAACTACTGGAAAGAACCTTGTAATTTCTTAAGCATAACAAGCTTTAGGGATATTGAGGTTGTATGCCATATGTACTTAGAGTTCTGGTACAAGTTCTGTCTTATTCCTGAGTCAAGCATTTCCCAGGACTTGCTCTCACACAGCAAAATGGTTAGTGCAGTGCTATAAAAAGTGGTGTATGCAATAAAAATGACAATGCATAAAGACAGCTTACAGTAATATGGAACTAATTTATTGAACATAAATATATTTTTCCATACCCTGCATTTTATAATTCAGCAGTTCTAGAAACTGCATATGCAGCAATAAAAGTAAGAACGTGGATACCTTACTGAAATCAGAGCAAATTTGTCAATGACTTCAGTAGGAAGGTGTTGAGGCCTAGGATTGTTTTTTAAAGACTATTGATAAACAGAGAAGGACATTCCAAAATAAGATGATTACAGGTACTTCGCAAACTGAGTACGTAATTTGCTGACTGTGGAGTCTGGAATATGCAAATTGTATTCACAAAAAGAGAAGCTGATCTTTAGTCCAGATAACATTGATACCTTTACAGGGAAGGGATTTAAATTACAGGGTTTTTTTTTCTTCTGTCAATGTATTGTTTGTGCATTGATTAAATTTTATGAAAGTTGATGAACACATGATAAGCTGGTCAGACCACTTTTGTTTTATTTAAGAATGTAGACATATTTGAATGATTTGCAGTGATTTAAATGAATCAAGTTCTATAGTGCAGTCATTAAATCTACTAAAAAAACGGTGTATAAACAGACTAGGAAGCTGTTTGATCAATTGTCAGAATAGAGGGTAAATTCCTCTATTACTATTGGCAAAACATAAGCTGCATAGTGTAATCTCTTAAGATAAAATAAACACATTCTTTTGCAATTAGGATTAAAATCAAATCTTAATTATAACGGATTTGTAGTATTAATTTGCCATAGAATGGTAAATGCAACAAGAAGAATTTACTCTAGGAAGAGAAATACTGAATGAAGTCTAAGACATTTTACACAGAAGTTTACAGACTGAAAAAGGGTAGAATTTCCCAGTGCAAAAGACACACTTGTCCAATAGTGGGTGATTCTTACTGAATCTTTGAA
This sequence comes from Anseranas semipalmata, assembly GCA_013399115.1. Classification (NCBI taxonomy): domain Eukaryota; kingdom Metazoa; phylum Chordata; class Aves; order Anseriformes; family Anseranatidae; genus Anseranas; species Anseranas semipalmata. Next base: position 203,557 of record VXAA01001785.1, on the reverse strand, counting down.
ATAGAGGAGGGGGGTTCAGTCTTAAGTCTCCCGTGCATGAACTAGTTTTTTCAGCTTGAAGAGATACAAGATATAGAAAGGATAGTACAGGGACTGCATCTCAGAAGAACAATTCTTGGCACTTCTAGGATGCATGAATTTGTGGGAATATACTTCCTTATAAAGCAAGAACCAAGTCTGACTTCAGTGTAAACTACAGGTTGTCAGCCATGAATCCCAAATTCCTTACTTTGTTGTTTCACTTCAGGCACTTGAATTAGCCAGTTTTAGGCCAGCACTACAAACCAATATTCACTTTGTGCTTATCTTTGCTAAATTTATTAAAAATGAAATATGCCTAGTTACCCAGCTGTCAAAATGGGGATTTATATGAACCAAACATAAGTTATGTTTATCCTGGTACTTGGCTTCTCCTCTGAAATTGAGAATTAGTATAATTAAGGATAGGGGCTGTTCTTTATCAGAGCAAAACCAAATCAGGACAGAAGTATACAGAGTTGTGATGTACACATTTCAGCAGTTGGCTTCAAATTTTAGGTGATGATTTAGAAGTAATCAAATAAAGAATGACAAGGTTCTTACTGAGTAACGCTCCTAGCATGTTCAAGAGAATGTCCATATAGAGAGGGTCTGTATTAATTGCAGTGTTTTACATTTGTTCTGGAAGGAGAGTGGGTTTTAAGCAAAGGTTGCCCTACTTCAATCAATAACTAGAGAGGAATGGTTGTAACAGCTAGAAAAAAGAAACCCTAACCTTGCGACTTTTTTGGATAGTCCCATCTTCCTTCATTATGGGGTTTCCTGAAACCACTTTAAACTCTGCAGGTTGGAACAGTATTCCAGGCATGTTCTATTAAATCTAACTATTTTAATATTTTTTTCTATTACCAGGTATTTTAGGTCAGTAGGAAAATATGTACTATAAGGAGCCATGACCACAGTCTCTTCAATAAAGTTTCACTGGAAGAATTTCCTTTGTGCGCTGTTTGGCTAGAGCAAACCAGAATTTATGGAGTTTTTATGTTGACTCCATAAGATTACATGTAATGGAGTTACTTTCTCTATAATAAAATACCTGCTTGCTCATATACTGCTGTGTGAATGCCAAAAGCAGTTTCCCATTGTATAGAATACAGAGCATATGTAGTTCTGGTTAAATTGGATAAACATTTATAAGCATTTCTTTAAATGACAATGTATTACTTAAGCCTCACTTCTTTGCACTTTTAAAAATAATCGTTTTTCCTCCTTATTTTTCTTATACTTTCTTTTTAGGATAAAACACTTTAAAAGAAAGATCAAATAAAATGGTAATGATGATAAAATGAGCATAACCTTTAAAATATTTGAACTAGTAAAATTCACACACACATCAAAGAACTGAGACTAATATACAATTTCAGTTGTTTGGTTCCCATAAAATGAATCACTTGGATTAATTATAGGTATGTTAAAGCAGATAAATAACCTTTCTATGTGATGATTTCCTCATTGGGTGCAATACACATTTCTCCATATCTATACCATATATAGAGAGATAGATATGACTGAAATTGCACAGGCACACACACATGTATTGTGTATTTACAATAATTGTGTAATACAATACGCAGTATATTGCGCATACACATATATGTACAAATACAGTATGTTAATCTCAACAAGCAGAAGGTGTAACATATATGGACAGCACAGGGGCAAGCTAGATGGCAAACAGAAGGCTAGGGATAATATAGTTATGGCACGTATGGTTTATTCTGGGCAAGGCCAGAAACTTAAGCAGTATTTTAAATTTATATAAAAAACCCAACAACATACATTTGCTGCATTTTTTTTTGTTTCATGACACACGCGGTGAACACAGAAACAGTGAAGACACAAGCATTTGTACAGAGCTTTGAAGTGGCTTTCAGACCTGATGAGGATCAGTTAGCTGTGCACCGTAAAATGCCACTCATGAAAAGCATGGGTGTTAAAACAGACATTTCTGAGGCATTCATGATGAAAAATACGGTGTGAAACATGCTATAGGATTCCACTGGCTAGTCACTCAGATTGGTGTAGAAATGTCAGGAGTCAGCCAGTTAGCTGCTATGACAATAACTGTGTGAGCCAGCCAGACGGTATCTGGTCCTAATTTTCTGTGGCTTTTCATGGGTGGGTGAAGAGTCTTACTCTATTTCCCTACTGCATTTTTCCAGTCATAGTTGCTGTTGATGTTTTTTGTTTGAAAGTGGCCTGTACCTATCAAAACTTGACACGACCAATGAAGATGAAACTTCTGACCTCCTTATTGACATTATAAAGATGTGCAGTGTTATTGAGCCTTTTTCTTATTATTTCAGGGGAACATTTAATAAACTTTGGGCCTGTTTCAGGCTTTGGTGACACTAATTCTGATCAATCACATCCAGAACCTGGAGAGAGAAATTTTTTTTTCCTGTGAAATGCTGAGATTAAAAAAATGTTCCTATCAGACAGGAAACAACTCTAGTGGCAATGCAGACAGAATAGGTGAAATACACATTCAAGTTGCTTTCCATCCCTCTTCCATACAACAGCCCCTATGGCCATTCTGAGTTTTTAACGACAAGCCTTCAGCTGCCCACCCCATGCTGCTACCAGACCTGTGTAGCAGGGGCAGCAGGATGGGTGTTGTCTCGCTCTTTGGCTTGGTGTTAGCTCCTGAGGTCGCTAATGAAAATGGAAACGGATGCTTGTTTGTGGGTATATGTGGCTGTAAATGAGGGTGTCTGAGCAGCCAGCGTATACTGCACATACTGCTCCTGTGAGAAGGACAGAAAGCTAACACTTGCCAGTTAAACCCAATAGAGACTTTAAGTCAGGGCCATCAGTCTTTCAGGCTCTCCCTGCGCTTAATTATATAATCAAAACGCTTTTGATTATCATATAAACAGAAGTTCTTACAATTATCAGGTAACTATAAGAAAATCTTACTCCAGCGTAACCAGTACCCTGAGATTTATATCATCTGTTAGGCTGTAGGAGATTTAAGTTCAAGCTCCTTGGTTCACTCAGGTATGTTCCCATGAAATGCTTTTGTTCTGATAAAATGAATTGTTCCACTGAGACATTTCTGACTAACTTCAGTCATAATCCACTGAACACAGCTAAACCCATGTATAAAGAAAAATAATTTCACAGATTGTGTTCTTGAATCTGTAATGTTTCAGAGGAGCTAGATTTATGTAATATTTCCTAATTTCCAGAAAAAAACACATCAATATCAGATTACGACATCCATCCAGCATTTGGATAAGTACAGAACTATGGGGACACCTTCATGTCACACTTAGCTTGAGCTGTTGAGTCCTACAGTGTCTTCACAATTTTATTTCTCTTTGCCCCTCTTTCACCCCCAAAAGCAAACAAGTTCTGCACCAAGAAGGACTCCTAAGGTATCTGAGCCCAGCAAATTCCACATACATGAAACGAGATCAGAAACAGTGAAGACAGACACTTGTGTATGTCTCTGAAGTGATGAATTTCAGAGGTCCTGATGAAGGCTACTGAATTAACTGGCAGGTTAACGGTGCAGTGTAAAAAGCCTGCCATTCATTTACTGCATTTGTTGTGCTTCACAGATACACACTCTGCCTCTATTTCTGTTACTGTCTTGCAGCCTATGGGAAGAGGTGTGAACAATTAGCTAATGAAGAGCACACTATGTCTAGACAGCTAACTGTTAGCAGATGATCGCTGTTTAAATTTGTCAGTGAGCTGAGTGATATGAACAAGATAGTTGTGTATTAGGAATAGATATCACCAGACTCCACAACACTGTCCTTCTTGCTGTGTTGTTTTTTTTTGGTTTTTTTTTTCCATTGTCAGATGTACAGACCATGCTGAGTCCCAGCCTCATCATTTCTCCAGTGATGGAGAGACATTATGATCAGACCTTTGCAATATTTATATTCTAAACAAGGTTTCCTCTTCTGTTCTTGTGTTTCAAAAATAGAAATAATGGGATGTATTGCTTTTCACCCACTAGAGATTAAAAGATCAAGGCGTAAATATTGTACCATGGGCACTATAAGAAACCAGAGATAGACTTGATGATAGGTGCTAGATTGGAATTCAGGAATCAACAGGTCAGTTCCTGGCTTTGTCACACATTTCCTGTTTGACCTTGGGCATCATTTTGCTACATTTCACTGTGCCTTGCTTTGTCATCTGCAAAGTGTGGATAAAGGTGCACTGTGCAAAGACAACTATGTGAAAAGTATTACGTTGCTGCAGTCAGGGGAAGAACTTGCAGATATTCCTGTCAATGAACTTGTGTGTGGACTTTCGTAGTACATTTTCATCTACATGATGATTTTGTGGAAGGTAGACGCAGGCAGAAGTTGAAGCATGGGAGTAGCTGTTTGTCATTTCATCTATCTTGCTGCAGGCAAGGCTTCAGAGCAGACTACTTTGTGGTCCTATAAGTATACAGCAATATTTAAGTAAACATTCAAGACGTCATATAACTGTCATGCTGAAGTTGTATCAACTAATGGAAGCCATCAGGACATCTATCTGCTAGAAGTAGAGTTTTAGGTACAAAGAAGAAATTTATGGTTCTGTCTGGTTTAAAATGAAATGGGAATGTTTTTAAAGGAGTTGCTATTAGGAAACATTTTGGCTTTTCCTTCTAGCTATAAACAGATGCTTATTCATATTACGCCAGATTTACTAGCTAAGGCTGCTCTTCATCAGCAATGCATAAATCCCTCTTGACTGATTAGTAAGGCACAACAAATAAGCTGGCATACAATGGGGGAGCTTGCTTACTGTCTTTGCACTGATTTTACAGTCCTATTCCTGCAATATGCCTGTTGACTTTGGTGGTCCCAACTCAGTTTTTAAGATCTGTTCACAAGAAGAAACGCTAAGGGATGATACTTAGTCTGTGCTTAGTCTGTGGTGAGAGTTGGATGTGAACTATGTCATATACAATATAAAGCAAAGGGACTGAGCACACCCTGTCTGTTTTGTGGTCAATATTTCCTTGAATAAATAACATGGAAGATATAAAAGAAGAAGGAAATATTATGATTCTGCTAATGTGACCCTGCATTGTTTGTGTAGGTTTTTGAGTAGCTGTTAATCCAGCCCACTATTGTTAAGCTGTACCCTTGCCTGGGAGTGATCTGAAAAAAATGATGCAACAAAACAGAACATCATAAATCCTTAACAGATTGATAATGACTGAAAACGATCACCTCTCTAGGGATGTTGTTGTTTATTATACTGTCAGTTTTCTATTTTTCATCATTTTATAAGACATGGTGGCATTTTAAGGTGTGGTAATGTAAACCCACCACCATGGAGCCCTCATGGACAGTCCTCGGGCATGGAATTGCAAAATTCCCTTATCTCCTGGGGTGGTTTCTTCACTTAAGAGCTGGAGCATTTCAGTTCATTACTGGGACTTGTACTCTGATAATAGACCATACATCTCAGCTACTGCTGTCCCTTTTACCCAGAATGAAATTCAGTCACTGTTTTGGGCTGAAAAAATTAAGTTTCAGCATTTACAGGTAGATGTCTGTTTCCTAAGTCATCACCCTTTGCTGCTTTTATAGCTGTGTGAAGACAAAAAGTCCTGTTAGGTCATGATACACATGATTTATTTCACACCTCTCTGTTAGTATGAGGCAAATATGAAGCTAGAAATCCTACGTTCTCTCCATTGACTGTGAAGGGAGCCAAAGGTGACTCACTTAAATCCAGATGGCAACACTGAACACCTCCTCTATATTAGATTGACACCCAAAATGTTTTAAGTTATTCTGCAGAGTTTGAGAATCGTGTGGATTATGTCCCCTTTTAAGACCAATGCAGCTTTCAAATCTCTCCTCCAAAGGTCACAGTGACAACTGAATTAAAAGTCTTGTGTTGGAATGGGAGGACATCTCTCTTGCTTGCTCTGCAAGGTGAGGAATTCCATTTTACATGCTCATTCTCCCCCTGAGAGCGTTAGAGGACCTGACACTAAAATCCTTTCTGTAGATCAGGCTGTTTGACAAATCTCTGCTTTGACTTAGGGGAACTGTTTTTTTAAAGGTTGCCAATTTTGCACATTGCAAAGGGGTAGAGAGAGGTCAGCTACAGTTCAGTAGGAAATGAGCAGAATGCCACTGGACTCACTTTACCAAGGATCCCTTACAGACATTTAATCAGAATGAATTTCTCTTCAGTCCTGTCAAGGCTGATAAACTTCATGAGAAGGGCCAAACCATTTATCTGCTATTAAAAGCTTGAGATTTGGAGAAGACTAAATGAAGGGAGCCCTCGTTATTTGTATTTATACAGCACACACAATGAACTATCTTTAGCTTTCATGCAGTATTCTTAACACATTTGAAGTATAGAAGTGGAAACTGGGAATAATTTGTCTGTGAACTACTTGCCTGTGGGGTGTAAGCTAAAATGCCTTCTTTGATCTAACAATGAAGTGAATTTGTGTCATGGACCACACACTGGAAGCAAGGCAAGCAGTGGAAAGATAGAGGGAAGGGTTCAAACATTAATGCTAAAGTCCATGTACAGCATGTCTTTTCCTCTCTACTCTGCCCTAATATTAAAAGGCAGTTGCTGGGGTATTTAGAAGAGTTCTGTGTTGCTATTGAGCACAGCAAGAGCTTAAAACTAATGTGCACTAGTGGAAAAAAATATTCCTTATTGTTTTGCTGGTGTCTGTGTTACGACAATTTTGTTGTCTTTCTCTAAGTGCTCTTCATTCAGAGGTGGGGGAAATAAGTTCATTACTTGACCTTTTTAAGTGGGTTGCTTTCCATTTTCCTAGCTGACAGCGTAATGGATTTCAGGACATCCAGTCAATACAGGATATGTTTTTATGCAGCTTCTTCATCATTTTTTTACTTGATATGCTAACCTTATTTGTCATAGACCAAAAGTGTAGGTCTGTGGTTACGCAGGGTGCACTTGTCCTGTAAATATGTTTGCATTGAGATATACAGAACCAAATTCAATCCTGCTAATACTACTGTTGATTTCACTGAGGTTACATGAGGGTTGGGTTTGCCTCTGTGTAAAAGTCAGCTGATGGTTTTCATCATGAGGAATGATAAAAATATATGAATTTATTTGAATATATATGAATATATGTGTCACTTATTTGGGATATCCTGCCTTTCCCCTCTAGAAGAGATGAAAATGTTGTCCTAATAGTGATTTTACCATGTTGCTTCCCATTAGATACAAACACTGACTATCTTGCTGACATGAAATATTGGGTGTTTTTTCATAATAAATGAAGCATAAATAAAACAAAGTGTCCTTATGCTGGAAGACAAACGGAGGAGGATATTAAGTGTTCTAACTGTGATCAGTGAAATTCTCAGCCATCCCAAAATGACTTAGGCTCACTAGTGTAATTAATTTTTCACACATAAATTGCTCCTGAACCACTTAGTTTTTTTGGAAATCCAACCTACTCCCAAGAGCAAGTACATGGAAATAAGAACTCTGCCTGACTCACTGCAGTAAATTAAAATCAGATGTCTGAAGACAGCCTCTAGCTGTCTGCCCTGCCTGTCTTCTGGATGGTGTTGCCCACGAGTTAGAGATCTCCTATAAAGGAGCATCTGAATTGCCACACTGATTTGTGCAATACACTAAGATAAACTGAAGTCAGAGCTATTTTACCTTACACAACCAGCTGAAAACAGCAGCTGAGTTGTGACCAGCTTAGACGATGTTGTCCCGAGCCTAGCAATGTCCCCTGCAGGGCTGGGGTGGGCAGCTCAGGGAGTGAACAGCTCAGCCATCCAAATTTAAAATGCCACCACAAGTGTGTCAGAAGCTCTAGTTGAAAAAGAATAGCCTTAGACATGCAATAATTGTCATTCACAGGGGAAGCCACCATCTTAGCAGAAGGCTTGGTCCTGGTCTCTTGCTCCCTCGCTGAAAACAATAGAAGGAATTTTGCCCAAATAAGGACACCATGGTTGTGTCTGAGGAAAAGGACATACAAAAAAAAAAAGTGTCAGATAGTTTTAGAAGGGCAAAAGGCTTTCTTTGTTGACAGCTTTTGAACCTGAGTCTCATGTGAAGTAAAATAACCAGCACAGACAATATCAAGTATTGACTGTTCCACCTTGACACAGTGATTAATATTACAAGGACATTAAAATTACCTCCAGCTCCCCAGACTCTCATCGTATTCCCTTCCCAACAAAAGAGATCATGAAAACCTCTGTGGCCAGTTGGTAAATCTGCCCAGGACAATGGAGCCATAGGAAAGGCAAGGCCAGCAGTACGCCCATTTTGAGATCTGCCTTATGGAGGTGTAAACTGGTACTAAGTGCCACAGCTCTGGGAGCACCAGCTTGTGCTTATGTGAACTGATATGAAACCTAGGGCCGACCCTGACTGCACGTGTGTAGGCAGAAGTGTGTAGGAGAGATAATAGTCTATTCTTCCCACTCAGATACTGCTTTATGGTCTCTGTCAAACTCAGGGATTGGGTTTACTGACTCCAGGGAAGGGGTTTCCAGCAGGATAAATAAAATTAATTGAAGTGAACGATGCCATCTAAATACCAGGAGAGAAAAAAAAAAAAATGAAATCTCCAAAATTAATCTGTTTTGCTGGTTCTTTTGGGGTGAGGGAAGGAGCAGGAAAGGAGAAAAGAATAGAAGGAGAGGAAGAGAAAGGAGCAAAGAGAGAGAGAGACAAAAAAAAAAAAAGANAAGGAAGGAAGGAAGGAAGGAAGGAAGGAAGGAAGGAAGGAAGGAAGGAAGGAAGGAAGGAAAATTCCCACCCTCCAAAGATGTTCATTAAACATTCTTAAAAATAGATGGGTAATGAGGGAAGTTTTATCAAACTGTGATCTGCTTCAGTTCTGCTAGACTTATGTCTTCAACCCTTTGTTCTTTGGCTTTCAACTACCTTCCTCACAGAGAAAAACAGTGAAGGAGAGAACTTTAAGATATGAGTCTCATAGCCTGAAAACATCAGTATTTATAGGAGTCTGGGGGAAACCTTGTAAAAATATTTTCATTTATGTTTCATATTATTTCAAAACTATCCTTAGTGTGAGTTTTTAAACTGTCAGTAGTCACTTCAAATCATCTTCATATTGCATTTTGCAAAACTCACTCTTGGTAGAGAAAACCGAAACATTACAATATTGAGTAGGGGTGATTCAGGTCCAAACTACAGGCAAGGAAAACATGGACTTAACAGGGAAACTAAAAAGTCTGTAATGCTCCTTTCTTTCTCCCATTAGCAGAGCTCACAGCATCAGTGTGTTCCCACGCAGTGGGCCAGTGTGTGGCTCACCAGCCTCCCCATACTCTCCATCCACACAGTAGCTGCAGCTCCATACCACTCTCAGCTCTTCACAGCCAGCTCAGTGCAGACACTCTGAAAAGACATTGGAGTAGTGGCTTCTGGACGGCATTCATCCAAGTCCTGGGCTGTTGCTGGTTTGGAGTCCACTAAAGGCAAGTGCAAATGAGAGGGTTTGCCCCTCCCATTCTTTCCAAGCCAAGACATATTGACTTATTTTCTAGATATCTATCTAGACTTTTTTCTCCCCTCAAAGAAAGGTATCAAATCATCACAAAACTGGCATTAGCAGTTGTGGTTTTAATTTTCTCATTTCATGAAGATTTTTAATTAGAAGTCAACTTAAGGTAGAAAGCTTTCAATAGATATTTATTTTGATCATTTTTAGAAAATAACGCTTTCTGAGGTTTGTTTTGACTTTTTGGTCCCAGTTTAGAATATATTTTTGAAAATCTTACAAACTTTCACAGGAAAAAAAGTGTTTTCTCAGCAAACCTACCTAATATTGCTAGGTGCATAAGAGGATGAAATGAAAGATAGAAAATTCGTTACCTTTTATGAATGATAACAAATGTGATATATGGATAAATGTAATAGCTGTGTTATAACTCACTCTGAGTGATGAAGCTGCTATTTTCTCTGTATCTGTAGCATGTTGTTTGAACTTAATTACTATTGAAGATTTACTTTTTAGGGAAGAGGTTGTATAAGTTCTTATAAGCGATATATAAAAACCAAAAGGGCACTATTTTTCTTAACTTTGCAGGAAAACAGACAGGCTTAGGGCTATGGAAATTGGAAGCAAAAACCCAAGAGGAAATATAGTTTTAATGATACTACTGTTCTCAGTTTTAATGAAATTCCTTGGTGGTACTGACAGAAAGTCACTCTGCCCCTGTTCTTTTAGCTTTGTTGTATAACAAGGTGATTCTTTAAACATCTTTAACCTTTAAGGCAACAGTAGGTATCCCTTTTGACACTTAACTCAGCATTTAAAATAATAGTCTGCCAAAAATCACAGAGAAGTCAAAAGTCAGGAACAACTCTGTAGATATTTGTCTTCTATATGGGAGGCCATCAGCTGGGAAAAAATATATTTTTGGCTTCCTCACTCAGCTTAGAGCCTAGAATCAGTCCAACCTCTAGAGCCAACCTTAGAATTAACTTCTGGATTTGAAAGCCTCTCTAAGACAGAAATGAATCATGAGGTTTAAAATAAAAAGGCGGAAACATGGTGCTTATATTGCTCTTTGTTTACATGATTTTCATATAATTAAAGCTGCAGGTGTACTTTTGATTATGCAGGTATTCTGGTGTGTGTTTCAGTGTAAATAATATGTTTGCACTGCTTGCTGGCACATTGTTCATTATGAGCTCATTTATTTGAGTTCCTCTGTGCAAATAGGAAAACATAAGCCAAATTCTGGGCTAGTTTTCCTTGTCTTGTGAGAAAACCTCCACACAGGGACAGAAGAAGTGTTTTGCTGGGGAGGACACAATTCCCCTGCTTTTCCTTCATTATGTCAGAGAATTTGACATCTCCAGCTAAGCAATACTTGAGGACTATTAAAGGAGCCATGAAGACTGCCCTCTTGAGTTCTCTATTTTCCAATAGCCAAGAAAATGGCTCCATTAGAGCTACACAGCTCTTTTTTTTCCCCTATACAGTGAATCTGGTCATTTATGTTATGTAAATCCTGAGTAACAAAAAAGTCTGTAGGCTTGATCTGAGATGGAAGCTGACCTCTTCAATGTTCTGACACTTAATCAAAGATACTTAAGTACTTCATGTGGAAAAGGAAAAAAAGAAAAAAAAAGAGAAAGCATGTTGCTTGCTTGATCAGACTTATTTGTATGTCCCTGCAAAATTTGTACCTTATGCTGTAGCAGCGACTTAATTTCAGTCTCTAGCTGTACATGTGTTTGCAGGCTGCATCATGTGTTGTGTACCACAGCACACTGTTTTGCGTAATACCCAACGCATGTCAGTCCTTTGGATCGTCTGACCTTTAATAAGCTATATTGTAGGAGTTCATGATTTCAGTGGTCTGAATGCAAGCACTGAAGCCATGGCCTAATATCTGAAGGCTCCATACCTCTGTATGCTTCATCAGAAGCGTATTTTTGTCATCTTCATCGTTCTCTCCCCTGTCCCAAAAACACATATGTGAATTGATGCGAGAATCAACAGCCTAGATTCATAGAGTCATGTTAACTAGATTCATATATTTTGACTGCTGATTCTATTAGTTCACCCGAAAAGAGATCCCTTCTGATGTCATTTTTAAGATCCAATTTTAAAGTAAGCAACAATTCTGTTTCTGAGACACCACGAGGAAATGACCCAATTAAAGAGCTGAATATCAGGACCATGAATGCAAATCATCTTTTGGAAGGCACTGATGAAATTCCTTTTCCATTGTCATTAGATACTGGCTTTCTGACAACCAGTTAATCATGGAAATAATCTTTTAAATATGCGTTAAACCATAGCTATGCCTAATCATCCCATTAAACGTCATCAGGTCATTCTTTGCAAAGATAAACAGCTTAAGGAGCATTCTTCCTTTGATCATGTTATCTCCTAATGTTTTTGAAAGGAGGGTGAATGCATCTTCCAGATTTCATCAGTCCAAATCTTTAGTGAGCTTCTGCATTGTGCTTGTTATTTCCTCAGGTGACTGTGCTGTGCAGCTCTTCACCTTCTCAGTCTGAAACACGCATATGAAATTTAATGTGTGACTGCCTGTACTACTCAGAGTCTAAGTGTTGATCATTCATCTCCGATATGGAGGGGATACTGGAGTACATTTGTAAGAAAGGGGCTCCCATTATGGTAATAAGCAAATGGCTAATTTATTAGGAATGACTTCATCCACTGTTTACAGCATAAATAAAACTGATGTTTTCCTTAGGAGTGCATTTAGGCTGATGTGAGTTAGACCTCCAATGCCTGAAGAGCTAGCTTGCCCTCTAGCTCAGTAAGGTGATCTGTAGCAACTCTGTGTATATCTACGCCCTTCAGAGCAAGGGTGTTTTCGTCCTTTTCAGTCAATATCTGGGGCACTTGCTTCTCTTTCCAGTGACTTATAAGGGGCCAAAGTACCAAGCATGAAGCATACTCAAAATCCATGCTGGGCCATTTGCCTACCGCTTAGGCATCGTGGCATATAAATCAAGTTTGGAGAGAAAACAGCATCTCACTCTCTCTTACATTATTCTGGGTTCCTCAGCTTCTTAGGTAGTGAGAAGTCAGGGAATGCCACGTCTTGTAAATTGAAGGGTCTATCTTAAGGCTTGGTCTCCAAGAGACATCCTGTCTCAGGATCTGAACTGGGAGAACAGCTCAGCAGAGTGCCACTTCCTGTGAGATGAAATATGCAAAGCTGGTGGTTTGTTTGCTAAGAGCTTTGACATCAAGAGATGCACCCCTGGTCTGTGCTACTAAGAGAAATGGGGAAAACTAAGGTCTTTGACTAGTGTAGAAGCAGATGTCATGGTAAACCCTGCTGGCTACCTCAGTGTGAGGAATGTAAGCATGCATTCTTTATTGATAAGGTACAGGATGGTATGTAGACCTGTTTTAATGCTGCAAGGAAGAACATAAAACAGAGCCAAGATGATGACAGAAGTTATTGTGGCTTTGATAGCCCCACTTACAGCATGCTGTGTAAATGCAGGCACTTTCATACACTGAATGTTGAAAGGACATTACCACTAGCCATAGCAGAAAGCCTGTCCACGCTTCTGCCATACTTTTCTAGAAGAATAATCCTTGCGGGGCACTGTGATACAGATTGAGCACACCATGAGAGGCAAAGCTCCAACTGACAGGCAAAGTCCAATCTGCCACCCAGCCACCAGTTGTGCATTGCTCAGTGATGGATGTCTAGCAGCTTGGTGGATATGTACGTCAGTGTGTCAAGGAGAGGTAATTACTGTATTTTAGAGGCTTCAGAGCTGCACTTGAAAGTACAGCTGCCCACCTGCTTTGCTTTGCAGTTATTTTATTGATGTGTATACATGAGAGCAAAGGTCTAATGCTTGCATCTTTTTACGTTATATTTATTATTTTATAGCCCTACTTGGCAGATTGTAAGAGTGCATGGCAGGAAGGTAATTTCCCTCTCTGCTTTTAGCATGGATTTTGAAATAAGAGAATTTTCCTCAGTGTATCCCAGAGCATTAAATGTCAACATGGCATTAATTAACGCTGTGTGGGTCAAACTAACCTTTTTCATTAGCTAACAGTTTTTCATTGCTATTCATTCAACTGCTTTAAGGACTAGATTAAAAGGTGCTTGTTTGAATAACTTGAGTAGCAACATGTCAAGTATGGTGTTCACTAAGGTGCATTAGGAGAAGCATGGGTTATGGCTAGCTGAGGCAGTAAAGTCTAGCCACATGAGCCAGTACTTGTCTGAGTTCATCTGGCATGCTTTTTGGAGAATGCACATGGTGCTGTGCATTATCTCATAGCATGTTTTGTATCTCCCACAAAGATGACACTGCCTGCCAGAGAGCAGCTGGTTTGGTCTTTGTTCCTGCAGCAGGGAGCCTTGCCTTTTTTGTCTGCCTGTTTAACACTTTTCTATGATGACATGATTAGAAATGTGCAGGTTCCCCAATGCTCAGTGTAGAAAAAAAATCACTCTGCTTATATTTTCCTGTTTTCCCTCAAACCTATCTTTACTGATCTAAATGGGGGTTGCTGCTTAAATGATGGCCTGTCTTCCCCTTCTTCTAGCCCTGGCCACACATTTCTACAAACATCTGTACATCAGAGCTAATGACCATGCGGCTGGACCATGAGCTGTGTAAAAGAACTGACCTCAGTGAAAATTAATCTGTTAAAAATAAAAATAAATAAATAAATACTTTTGAAGCTGCAGCCTCAAGAGCTATGAATTGATACCTCTCACCTTATTTGTTTCAGGAATGTGTTATTTCACTGTATGGACAACTGTTTTTCCCTTTCATTGCTAGGCATTAATTAAAATCCAGGTATGCAAAGTGATACTAACAATAGCTTAGCTTTAGCTACAAAAGATGTCAGAAGTGCTTCCAGCACAGGTGTGGGAGCTCTTTACGTGAGAAGAAATACTTTATGGTCTGAGGAAGGAAGAAATTCTTTTCAACAATAATGAATGGGAAGATGCAACAGGTGGAATCAGAGTCTACAGCACTGTGTCAGCTTAGGAAAAAATATACAAATATGTTTGCAAATCATTCCAATGTCCATCTGGTCACATGCCCTCACAGTTGTCTTTACTGCAATCTCAGATAGACAGTATAACAGCATATAATTTTATCTGTATATATATATATATAAATAATATATATATTGTTTATTGCACACCATACCTCATTACATTTTCCTATGTTCTTCCAATCTGTGTTTGGGATTTCCCGAGCAGGAAATTACACTGTACCATCAAGTTTAATAATGCACTTTTCCATGAATTTGTCTAATAGCATCTAATGCTTGTCTTACACTGTTGGCATTTAAACACCTTGTGGCAATGAGTACTATAATACAATCTTCTAATATGTAAAAATAAACATTTCATGCTTGTTTAAACCTGCTGCCTGATTTCATTAGGTTTCTCCTAGTTCACATTTTATGAAAAATTGTGAGTAATCATTCTGAATTAATTTTCTCTAGACTATTCATATTTTTATGAAGCTCTGACAACTTTGCAACGTTGAAGAGTTTCAGTCTGTTTAACTTTTTCCTCAGACAGAAGCCACATGACACTTCTGCATCTCGTTTTCAAACTGACATTTTTTGTACTTGTTCTAGGTTTAACACATTCTATTTATGATGAACTAAGCAGGACTGCACACAGTATGTGAAATTTCTGCATTCCATGAATCTATAGACTGACAAGATGATATTTTATACTCTCTCCTTTATCCCTTTCCTGGAGATTTCACAGTCCTGTTCAGCATCTGACTGACTTTTTTCAAAGAGCTTTCAATGGGGCTTTTCAGACTTCATTCTCAAGCAGGGATAGCACATTTGGACCAGGACACTGTGTCCAAGAAGTGTGCCCCTCCCCCTCACCCCCCATCACTTTGCATTTATGAACACATAATTTTATTTGTTGTTTTATTGCCCAGTCACACAGTACAATTTTGTGACACAACTGTATGGTTGTACAGAGAGTAAGGTTACAAACACTCATAGTTTTATTTTTGAATACCATGAATTACTTTATCATTAACAAGATTTTCCACATCTGTTCTCACCATTTCCACGTAGTTTATGAACATAATAAACATACATGAACACAGTTTCCAGCACAGTCCATGTGCAAAAACTGTATCACTGTCTGACTCCATCTCTTATGAAAACCCTCACCACTCACTATTCCTAGTGTATTTTTTTAGCGAGTTGCTATCCTTATGTTATGATTTATTATTATTTTTTAAACCCATGATGAAGAAATCTGCCAAAGGGGAACACATAGGGAACCTTCAGCAAAGCTGCCTGGGCCCTGGCGGCATCCCCAGGCCTGCCTGTCCCTGCCTATCCCCTCAGGGCTCCCCAGACCTGCCCGGGGCCCAGGCCCCACATCAGGCCATCAGCCCCTGCCCCAGGAAGGCCACGGCAGGGCCCAGCTCCAGTTCCCCACAGCCCAGCCCAGCCGAGCCACGGTCACTGAGCCAGGCCCACACGTGGGCCCATGTCCCAGCCTTGGCCCATCCCTGTCCCCAGGGCGGTGCCGGGGTTGGGACTGCTCCAGTGCCCCCAGCTGCCCTGCTTCTGGCTGGGGCAGTGGGACCGGCCCTGGTGCCAGGCCCTGCCCTGGGGGTCCCCACTGCTCCCAGCCGCAGGGAGCCCTGGTACCTGCTGCGCCCTGAGAGCAGCACTTGCTGTACATCTTTAGATATCTGCATCAGATTTGTCTGGCATAACTTCCTTTTACAACAGGTGGATTGACTGCTCCTACTGCGTTATTGAACGATCTGCAAATGCTATTCTTACTATAATTGACCAATTTGCCTGATATAGAAGTCACTCTTATTTGTCATTTCTTTTCTCTAGAGCATCCCTCAAAGTCTTAAAGCAAAACAGAACTCTTAAAACAAAGCCTCTAAAGCAGAAAGACCAGGATGAGCGACAAAGCTATGCATCTCAGGTAACAGCCAGGATATTCATATCTGAGATTTTAGCACCATTCAGACAATGTTATCAACAATTTCTTTTTTTTTTTCTTGATTTTTTTTTTTACTAAAGCAGTTGATACTTGAATCGCTTTCTCAAACTTCCCTCTAGCAGAAACCTTGCAAACTTATCTGTAGTAAATATTGATGTAAATCAATCATTTATGTTTTATTTTACAGCTTTTTAGAGTACTCTTACTGTACTTCAGTCACCTCTGAGCTCTGAAGGATCACTTGCTTCCTTTTTTCTCTTTTTGGAAAATATTCAGCTTTTATGTGACTAGCAAGCTCTCTCAGAATCTCATCTCACACCTTTTTATAACCTGTACCAGCCTTTTCACTCTTCTTAGTTTGCTGTTTCTCCTACAAAGTTCTATTTTTGAAAGACATGATGCTTTT
The DNA here is from genome assembly GCA_013399115.1 of Anseranas semipalmata. Classification (NCBI taxonomy): domain Eukaryota; kingdom Metazoa; phylum Chordata; class Aves; order Anseriformes; family Anseranatidae; genus Anseranas; species Anseranas semipalmata. The sequence goes on along the minus strand of VXAA01001785.1, from coordinate 186,664 downwards.
AATAGTTTCTTCTGCTCTCTCTTTTAATTATGCTAACTTTTCTTAAGGTTTTTAGTCTTTTGATTGTGGTATACATTTCCTCTGAACATCTCATTTTTATTTTATAAACTGTCTCCGTGGCAACTGTAAGCATTTTTATCTTTTTAGCTGCTCCTTTTAATTTAACAAGCTTCTTAATTTTTAGTGATTCCTTTTTCGAAGAAAGCTACTACATTTACAGGGTTTGAAGATTTTTTTGTTCTAGCAAGCATGCTGAATCTGAGCATATTGAATACAGTATTGCAGGTCAAAACAGAGCCTGGTCACTATTCACTGCTAAAATAAGGGTATTTTTTTTTCTCTTGTAGGTTCTCTGGTTAGTTGTTTCAATAAGCAGTTGGTTATAGAACCTAAAAATTTAATTTCTGCATCATATCCTGTGACAACACCTGAAGTCTACCCCTGTTGTCTCCCACTCTGCTCAGTCACCAGCACAGCTCTAACGTATGTATTTCAATATTGATATATAACTTTAATCTATAGGTGTATTGGTGTTCCTTATACTTGCCAATAAACTGAACTTATTTACTTTCATTGCTTAAAATATAGCACTCTGCACAACTGCAGAGTACATTTGTGTAGTGTTACCCTTATGTCAGTGTCACACAGGTTGTCTTCCTTCCACTAAGTTTTCTGAATGCCTATCATATGCAAACAGATGTTTGAGTTTATTTTTTGCATTTGTTTAAAAACACTTACCTAGCCTTTTTTCAGCTGCAAATAAACTAACTCCCACAAGAAGCATGTTTGCGAATAATGCTGTCATGTGCACCTATAGCTTTTCCTTCCTCTTTAGCTTTTGAATTTCTGAGTCCAGCACTCTGGTTCCAGGCTGTTTTGCTGTCACATCTCATTTGAACACTGGAATCTGTGTTATGCTGCCTTCCCATCTTGCGGACTTCCCCCTCATCCACATCTTTAACACTGTTTAGGCGAAGAGCTTTGTGCTAAGTGCAAGCACGAGCTTCCAGGTCTTTTGGCCATGGAGGAATTGTTCAGAGAAGACAGACTGCCCCTGATATCCACCTCTGCTCCTGTAACAGCGCTAAGCCTCTTTCTGCCTGTTGATGACAGCTTCAGCCTAATTGCAGGCTACATTTTCTATGCATTGCTATTAAACAGACCTTGGTTTCCAGCAGGATTGCAGTTGCCTGGCATGTCAAATCATTTCTTTACAGCAGAGCTTATCACTGTGTCGCCTATACAGACCCACTGATCCTTCCCAAAAGTCCTTTTAGCACATGTGCAGACTTATTTCCATCCCCTGATGTGCTGAGCGCAGTAATCGCTGGAGGCCCGGGTAACTTGCTGTCCCCCTGCACTGCCTAGCATGCTCTGACAGGCATATCTGGCAGCTGGGTCGCGTTATATGTTGCTGGGAGAGCACAGTTACTGGGTGTTTTATTTACTTGATGTTTCTGGTGGGATGTTAGAAATGGCTGAAGGAGAAGTGACAAGGTGTCACTGTCTTCACTGCTGCAGCTGCTTCTGGGGGCTTATGCAGCCGCACAGCTGGATGTCCAGAGGACGACATGGAAGCTGTGCTCTTGGCTCCCTTCCAACTGGCTCCAAATGCACTTGAGAAACTTCCATGTGATAGTTAATGTAGCACCTGCTCAACAAACAAAAACCAAGTTTCCCCTCCTCCGTTATACTGTACATCTGTTATTTTGCTGACATGGACACTAGCGTAACAATTAGATTCATTACTTGCCCTCTAAGTTGATTCCAGCTGAGCTGAAAAGACCTTAGTGTGTTCGCTTGGTGATTGTTTAGGCAGCAGCACAAATTAAGAAATTCTCCCTCCAATGAGATTTGTTCTACATTGTAATTGCACTTGCATGTGTATGTTTATAATCGAGGTGAGACTGAGAGGCAACATTTGACTCTGTCCAAATACAGATTCCCAGTCGTCAGCAGAGGTGTGTTTGCACTTGGAGTTCTGGTTCCAGGTATAATTAGAGATCAGAGAGAGCAAGTATGCAAATGCTTGAAGAAGACAGCTACCTCAGAAATGTCATTGATACACACATCTAACCACCTCCTCACCTGTCTCCTGCCCTTTAAGCCTTCTCTGTTGGGATTTAATGGGACATTCCAAGTATCTGAGCAGTTTCAGACAGCTGCTATTCACAAAATAATCTGCCAGAGAAATGTTTCCTTTTTCTTCACAAACATGGAATTTCTTCCTTCAGAAAATCATACTTGTTCAAGGTCAGGACAGGGAACAATCATTCTTGAAGGAGTGACAAGGTTAAAGTCCAGCTCCTCTCCCACTCCTTAGCTCCCCCACAGCTGTTATTTACTGCTGCTGTGTGACTTCTAATAACCTGTGCTGCAAAGGCTCGCATTCTACAGGGTTACTCATGTGCTAAAGACAAGTACAAGCCTAAAACTGGAAGCTAAGAGGTTGATTACCAAAACTCACGTCTCTTTCTGACCTCTCTTTAAGTTGCTTTGTATTTTTGTAGCATGGTTTAGACCTCCTGCTATTCAGATCGCTCCTTAGCTTTGGGATTAATGCGAATAAAGTAATACCCTCAAACACAGATCTAAAACGTGCTGCATTTTGGGAGATCTTGATTTCTAATGTAAGCACTGTGGTCTGTATAGTCCCCTAGAATGTACATTACTCTGAAGCTGATGTTTTGCAGCAAGCAATTGCAGGATCTCCTATTCGGTATGTTGAGAAAGGTGCACAGGTTTGTCTTTATTTCCTTCTCTTGCATTACTTGGTTTAGCTTGGTATGAAATGGCCATTTTATTCTGTGCCCTCATCAAGAAATTATCACAGAAATACTTTCAAAAGGTAAACAAACCCATTAGAATGTCAACACTTGTTTTATATATGCAACCAAAAGAAATTCTCAAAGACTCTCATGTCTCTGCAAGTTAATAGAATATCATAAATTAATTAAACCAACCTGAGAGCTCTTTGCTGAGCATAAAACTTTTCTCTTTGGAAACTCTGCATAGTACAGAAAGGAGCTGAGCAAGAACGGCTCTGTATTTTACACTATGCTTTCACTCAGATATCAGGATTGTTTTCCTTTCTTGCCTATTTTTGTCTAGACTGCCCTGAGCCAAAAGCTGTAGTGAGACTTCCCTTACTACTCAGAAAACTGCCTCCATGAAATCACTTACCCAGGATGTAAGAAAGTCTTAATGCAGTCCTAACAGCTGGTAAACAAAGAACGTAGCTTCTTTCCTGCAAGCCTTCATTTGTAATGAACCAGCTCCAGGTCATTTTGCATTCACTTTTGTTAGAAATCCTGAAGCCTGATTGTTTACAAAATTTTCGGCCACCATCAGCCCAGGCAGGTACTAGGGAACTATGCGGACCCACCTTATCTTCAAGACATCAGTCCATCCCCAGTGGTACAGAGAAAAATCTTTGTGAGTGCTTTAGTTAGAGCACAGCACAAACCTGCCACTTAGTGACTATTGCTAATTATGATTCCACATGATCCAACTACTGTGTGGTTTTATCCCCTTCCTGCCAATAACACAAATCTATGCTAAAAGAGGAATTTGATCCATAAAAACTTTTGTTTTGGAGGCAGGACAGTAGAAGTACCCTTCCCATTCCTTCAGGCTGCTTATGCAATGGTGTCCTACTAAGCTGGAAACATGATTCTTCTTTCTTCCTATTACTATTTTTTTTTGCTACCAAGTGTAATAGCAGAGCACGAGCCATCTATCTTACAGTAAAAACTTGTTTTTATTCAGGATGTGGGGCTTAGTTATTCAAAAGAAAGCAAGATAAAGCTTTGCATAACTATTGAGGTTCTTTTCAGAGGTTAATTTGTTACATCACATAGATTATCTGCTCAAATACTGTACATTCCCTTACCCTGAGGCACAGAGGTTCATTAAATGAGCTATGCAGTGAAAAAAACAGCCTTTTTTCTAATACAGTTTCTAAGCCTCCTGGCAGTTCTGTGCAAAACATCCTTCCCATGCTCTCAGTTATGCACAATCTTCCAAAGGGGACCCACTGTGCATCTGTCATAAGCTTTTTCCAGTGTCACTAGTAATAAGGATTAACCTCCCTATGCCTAGCTCCTGAGAGCTGGCTTTTTATGGAGACATAAAGCATGTCTGGGGGCAGAAAGCAAAGCTGCACTGGTGCAGGATCCTTGGCTTTAGCATCCACATCACCCAGTGGCTTGACAGACCCTGAATTTGTTGACCTTCAAGGTATGGTGAAAGGCCAGTCTATTTACTCAGCTTTGTGCCTGAGGGAGATAATCTTAGGAATTGGAAAAATATAAAGCAAAGCAGTGCTCAAGGATGAGACACTATCTAAGCCGACATTTTGTCAATTAATTATGCAAATTGTCTGAAAGTTTTTGGTGAGTGGAGGGAGTATGGGGTGCATTATGCANCCCTCCCCCAACAAATAAATAAATAAAGCTGCATGGTCTAATGACAGAGATGGAAGTCAGTGAACTCCTGCTGAACTGTTAGAAAACCACTGGAGCAGTATCATTTATTAATAGGCAGCACATAAAAGTGGACTGCTGCAGCTGTATTATCCTAACCTACCATGCAGTATTTATAGTGGGCCAAATTCACTCTCTCCTGGCACAGAAAGCTGAACAAAATGCTGTCAGAAACTGATGTCTCTGATGATTCAGCACCTATCCTCCTGGCTTCAGTTATGCTCCCTCTCAAACCAGCATCTTACTCTTTTTCCTTCTGTGCCAAGAAAAGGTATCCCCTGCAATGAAGAAGGGGCTCAGAAGATGCTGGGTGGTGAACTCTGCTCTGGTGGGTTTTACAGAAGCCCCCCTCTGTAGAAATCATAGTTTGAAGCCAGCCTTTGTGTTGTTGATGAACTTGCTCAGTTTGTGCACTTTTTTGTTGCCCCAAGAGCTGGGACTGACGCTCTTCTGTGCTGTAGTCCAGAGTGGGAGGGAGTGAGCAACTTCCCTAAGCCTCCACAGCCCATCCCAAAGCCAGGCACAGTTGCAAACATTTTGCTCAAGGACATCCAAGAGTTGCTCTCTGCTGCTTCCAGGGTGCTCCATTCCTCCAGGAGAAGCCACCTGTTTGCTCTTCAGCCACATGGGACTGAGCAAGGCCAATGCTTCCTCCTGCAGACTGGTTGAGAGGGACAGTACTGCAGGCATCTTGCCTGGGCTTCTTCAGTGGTTAGTAAAGTAGCCGCTTGGGACAGTCATCTTGTTAGAGCTCAGCTCTTGGATTTAAAAAGTTTTTGTTGAATCTCTTGAACAAATTTTATTTAAGAAACAGACTATTTTGCTTTCTTGAAAATATCAGTTATGCAAGCAGGAGTAACTTGTACTGTGGCAACAGAACTGTTTTGCACAAATGTGACCTAAATTTGTCTACCCTGAGGCTTTAGTTGGTTTCAGTGCATGAATCCGAAGGCAAAATGAAACTCAGGATGTTTTTTTGTTGTTTTATGAGGTATTTTCATGTCTTTAAAATCCCATCAAAAACCTTGGGCCTAATGTATGAATTTGTAACCATGTGAAGCTAAAGGAACACAAAAGAGAATATCATAATAAATGCCCAGTAAACAGTAAATAATATCAATGTAATGCTTCTGTATTCTTACTTCTGAATAAAGGGTGTCTGGGATAACCACAAATAGGCAGGGATTTGTATTTTGATTCCATTAAAGAGAATGTTATAAATGATGTGTTAATACTTTTCTGTCTTTCTGAATGACCTGGAGGAATGTAGCAGTGTTACTAGCTATTGTACTCCTAATTGGCAGCTCACCTCTGACTCAGATGGAAGAGTGGCAAAGGGTAGAATAAAGAATTCTTAATTCTTTATGCTTTCCTTCTTTATTGATTTGTTCTTCACCTACTCTTTCGGTTACAATGCTGTGGGTGTGTATTCAATGATATGCATTCACTGTGCTTTGATAAAGTTACTAAATAGAAAGCTAATTAAAACAGCTATTTAATATAGCTATTTAATATCAGTTGTCTATTTATTATGAGCAAGATAGACTGATGTATCCCTTTTTTAAAGAAACATTATATGCCTTCCATATTTGAATTGACTAACTGGGAGTTAATGCATATAGAAGTCTTCAATTCTTGACGCTACCCTATGTGAGTAAATGCATGTTCAGCCACCACTGTGTGAATGGATTCAAGCACTCCTAATGATTTTGGAATTAGTTTATGTACTGGGATGCATGGACTTCTTTATTTACTGGAGTGTCTAACTAACAGGCTTTGTTAGCCTAAAGGCTGTGAGCCTTTGTGTGTGCATGCGCTAGACATCCACTGCAGATCTCAAATTGCATCGACTTTCTTGCCAAGATGGCAGGCAGCTGTCAATGTGGACACTAGCAAACACAGATGGAGCAAGTCATTCAGGATGGGATGTGATATTTGCCAGTTCAGACTTCCAAGGGGCTTAGCAGGTCGGCAGCTACCTCAGCCCCACGTTGCCTTATTCTCTCAGATCAGCATAACGAATCATGCCTGGGAGACCAAGTTAATCCCTTTCAGGTTCCCTGGACTGTAGATCTTTCTGAATTTTCCTTTCTTTAGCCCTTTGTTTTCCTCCTGCTTTGTACTGAAAGTTAACTACAACAGCAAGAATGTATTAGGCTAGTTGGAATACTGTCTTCAATTCATCCTGCCCTGCTGGCACACGGCTCAAGCTGCACCATGAAGAAACCCCCATCTCACTTCTGGAATGAGTCAACAAGGCATTTTATAAAATGCGACATCTATGCACGCTCACACAAATGCACAAACATAAGTTGGGGTTGCCCTTGTCCTGGTTTGAGGGTAAATGCAAATCTACTGTTTGAAGTCACCATTTGACAAAAGGCTGCACAATCTGCCACTGTCAATCCAAGGAGTTATTAACTACTCCCTGAGTACTTCCCAATCTCCCAGTGCATGGCATGCAGGTGGCCTGCTCCAGCTGGCTAGATGCACCATTCATCACTTCAAAAGCAGTTACAATACCCTCTTCTGCACTCAGCCAGAGGAAGAAGCCCGTCCCCATCCCATTCCTAGAAAATTCAGGCAGACCCCTAGCTTGGGGCATTCTTCTCCTTGTATGAACAACTCCCATTGTGTCCTATAGCAGGGGGTATGGGATGTTTGAGGATTAATCCTGTCCTCACTAAGGCACATCTGTTCTCCATTAGATCAGAGAAAGGAGCCTCAAACACCCTCTGCACCTAGGGCTTTTCTCTGTCAGTGCAACTCTATCCTGCCATGCAATCGGACCTGTCCTTTTTTGACCTGACTCTTTGCAGCTTGTGACTGTTAGGTGGATGGTGGGAAGCAAAGCACTTTGTTTATCCTCTTGTAAGATTAAGCATCGTGTGAGTAAATTTTGCTGGCTGGGCAAAATACAGGGTTTATCACACTTTGACTGTGGTTGTCAGCTAGAGGTGGGTGCTTCTGTATAATAAATCTTCAGGGATAATTAGCTTGAATTTCTCATCTGTAAAATACAGAGGTCTAGCATTCCTAAATTAAAGCTAGATTTGGATTATCCTATAAAGATCAAAGGTCATTTCAAGCCTTTGTAGACTATGTCAAAACAACTTCACCCTTTTACATTAGGGCTAAAATGATCATATAAACAATCTATTCTTTATATCAAATGAAACTGTTCTCATTTACCCTGGGTTTGAATTGGGCCCAGAATATTCAATAGCAATAAAACATCAGCTTTTCCTACTAAGATGGTAGGGAGGTATGTCATCTGCTTTGGGAGGTATGTCATCTGCTTTGGGAACTGTGTTCAGAAACAGTGCAATCTACCTTTGAAGTGGTAGTATCCAAACTGTCCCCTCATGAGACTGTAGTTGACTATAATTCATACCACTTTTACAGTATTGATAATTATGAGGTTGAAATATGATGATCTCTGAGATATTGTGAACAGTGATAGTGCTCCAGGGCTTTGAGAATCTCTGCTTCAGAGTTACCAGAAATTCCTTCAGATCTCCTGAAGCATTTAGACCATAATATTATAACAAATAGGCAGGATGCAGATTTTCCCAAAAGTCAAGGAGACAGGCAATGGAAAAAAGATTATGCATAAGTCATGGGGGACATTTTCTGTGCAGTTTAGGTGGTGCTTGACCACTAGAACACATTCATCGGTCTTGTACTTATTTTAACATCAGGTGTTTATGTTTGCCTATCACCTATAGAGGTATTTTAAAAGATTTGTGTCTAAAGCAAATATGCTTTAGACCATCATTATATGACCATCAATAAGGCATTCAATATGGCATATATTATTATTATTGTAGTTAATGTGTAAAACACTGCAAGTAAAAGAAATTCTCTTTAAAACAAATTAAATCATATACCCCAAATCATCAGGTGTAATTTTCATTTTACTATTCCATTTATGGAATTCAAGCTGTTCCCCTTTGCACACCTCTGCTTCATCTCTAGGTCCTAAAGAAAGCAGAGGAGAAATTTCTTGGAAAAATAATATATAAATAGAAAAAAATGGAAAATGAGCATAAGGGTGAAAATAAAGAAAGGAGATTGATAGTTTCAGAAGTGGGGATATTTCTTGTGGATTTGAGTAATCTTGCAATAGAAGAAGGCAGCAAAATCTTTGCAGGTGAAACTAGGCCAACAGGAGTAATTGATTTTATTGGTTCAGCAGCGGAATTTATAAACAAAAATAAAACTAGTGCAGATCAAAGGGAATGAAAAATTTTTACTTGACAAAGCAAAACACCCAAAAATGTCACTTTGTGTTGCATGGGATGTTCTATTCCACTTGAAATGAAATACTTATTTTTTTCAGGAATAAGGAAAAAAAAAAAAGCAAAGAAGGATGCATTAGAGTTACAAAATGTTCAAAAAGTATTCCTCGGCTCCCCTTAGAGGAATAAAATGGATCACTAGCAAAAGTGGAATGCAGAGAATAGATAAGTGATGGCCAAAACCACTTCTGAGAAAGGAATGGAGAGCAAGCATTTAAGGCTCTTACACTTGATCCATAATTCTTTAATACAAATCCAAAGAATAAGACTGGTTATTAATACTATGGAAAGTATTTCCCCATTGGTGTAAAGCATAATTAATAAATAAATAATAATTTGTAACAGCAAATTTTCCTATGCTGTGTTTGGTAAGATTTTTCTATCTCCTCAAATTCTCCTCAAATTATTTGCCTATTAAAAAGAGAAAAAAAATCATATTCGAATTCTTGAAGAAGAGTAAGACTTAGTATCAAACAGAAGCCACATCTACTTCCAGATGGGCACTGGCTTTCATGGACCTCCTTATGGAAAGATGAAAAAAATTTGAATAAATATTTGGCATTATTTTTAAACATGATGCAGCACTGCAGGCTGGACGAAAGGGAATCGTAAGCCACATCATGATTACCTAGGAATGACCATACCCATAAAGCTATCCTTCTGCCATTCCTTGCTTATCATCTTGTGCTAAAAGATGAGGACTTCAGGCTTGTTTGATGTTGCCTGCTGCTTAATTTTTATTTAAGTTTAAATTGCAGAATGGCAGGGCAAAAAGAGATTCCAAGAAATCCCCTACTCAGCTCCACTGGCCCCAAATGGCCCATGTTCTTCCTGGGATAACCAGGCTGTGGTATTGGCAACAACAGATTCTTTGATGTCACTTTCTACAGGGTTATTTGCTATGCTCCTTTAGCTGGTTCCACTTCTTTTCCCTTTTTGTGGTTGCTGTCTGTGTTAGTTTTTTTTTTTTTTTTTCTTCATAGATTCTGGACCTTCATAGATTCTCTTTCTTTCATAGATTCTGTATTATGGCCCTTGGCTTTGACTGTGGGAATCTGCCTCAGATGAGTATCTCCATGTCAGTATTCTTGCAATTATTAGATTAGATTCATTAGTAGATGTTTGCAGGGCAACAGCTAAAAGGTTCCTAAAGGCTAAACTATCCATAAGTATAATCTATACATAAAATCCATGGTAACATTAAAGATTTTTTAATTATTCAGTCCAGTTTCAATAGATTGTGTTTTAAGGTTTGAGATGATGTTCAAGTGGACAGGCCAAAGGTCAGTATACCTGCAATTAATGACTGGATCAGCAAAGCTATTATACCTGAAATCATGAATTAATATGTTGCAATATTTCTTCTATGACTCAAGCCCTTCATTTGGTGAAAGAAGCAAATTGGGAAACGTAGTCACAAAAAACACTGGGTAAAGGCAAGTTAAGAGTGTTGTCAGGTTTCATCCAAGAACTTTTCAGATATGGTGGTATAGTGCAAAAAGAGGTTACTTGTGACTACAGTGAATAACTCAAAGTGTCAGCAGAATGAAGGGAAATAGTTCTGCATTCATTCTCATCAGGTTTTGTCCTTTCTTAATATTATAAGGATGTCAAAAATGTCAGAAATTGTAGTTTTATCAGTTTGTCTCTTACATAATTTAATTCTTCTTTATAAAAATGAGAAGAAAGAAGACTGTATATCAGATTGACAGCAGTATCACTGTACTTCACCATTGTGTTAAATGTTGATAGCTTTATTTCCAAATGTGGAGGGAGTTAACTACTGTTTCTAGTCTACTTTCAAACCTACTGTACGATAACACTTCATGGGGATATTGAAAGAGCTTGGCTGCTCTTTACATATTGTCTTACTCAGTAATTGTTAGATATCAAACTACTATTTACATTTGCTGAGACATTTCTTTTGTGGTTTCTCTTCTTTAGAAATATATCTAGCAGAAAACTCATTCTTGCATAGTCTTAATTATGTTGTATATCAATACCATAACACAAAACTGATTTCAAAGTGAAATGGAACCATTATTTAATAAATCTTCATTATGTATCACAGAATCACAGAGTCCTAGATGGTGGTAGGGACCTTTCTAGATAATCTAGCCCAATCCCCCTCGTCAAGCAAGGTCAGCTAGAGTAGGTTGCCTTGGATCATGTGCAGTCTGGTTTTGAATATGTCCGAGAATGGGTACTCCATAGTCTCCCTTTGGAAGCCTATTCCAGTGTCTGACCACCCTCAGCAAAACATTCTTCATCTGAAGAATGCGTACATTCAGATGGAATTTGATATGTTTCCATTTGTGCCCATTGCCTCTTGTCCTGTCACTGGACACCACTAAGAGCCTCGCTCCCTCTTCAACACGAACACTGTGCTAACTAAAGATACGATCCATTTCAGCCTACGTTAAATGCCTGAAAGATAGCTGTATAACCTATTCATCTCAGTATGCTGTCTCATCCTAGAACAGATGTGTAAGCAACATGCTGATGAAGGCCATTTGTATATGGAATATTTTTCATTGACTATTAAGGGGACCTATGCTAGTAAGTATAGATAGAGGTGACTAAATTCTAGGGAAGTGAAGTCTGCCCTAAGTGAAGGTAGTAAACTACATCTCTCTGTCTTTTTGTTTGTTTTTCATTTGTTTATGTTTTGCATGATGATGACCTCATATATAAATACTAAATATTTAGGACTATTTGCTAGCTTCTGTTAACACAATAGATTGGTTACAAAAAGCTGGTTATTCCTCTTACAAGCTGTAATGGTTAGCTACAATTCAGCAAATGAAACTCATGCATGATTTCATTTTAGTACTCCCTGAATGACAGTTTAAAGCGATTCCAGAACAAATATTTGAATATTTAACATTAAAATTATGTTTTTTTGTTTGTTTGTTTGTTTGTTTGTTTTTTGAATATTGGAACTGAGATTTTGGAAACAATAGTATTCATCTGAGAGAAACAAAGGATAGGCAGTGGCCTCTGGAGATGGGCTTTGGGAGTTGGCTTGAAACAAAACACTAAGCTTTGGCCAAATTGCCCTCTTCTTTGACACTACATGGATTATAAGAAAAGTAAAGCAACAGAAAAAAGGAACACAATGACTATGAGTGCCATTCCTTCAGATTTGGGTGATAAACCTTATTTCTCTTCATCCATATGTGTGTGCAGGCACATACATATTCATATAGAAAGGTAAAGAAGAAGGGAGTGGTGAGGCTAAATGTATCGTGATAACACTGTTCATTTTGCTCATATTTGGAACAGACTTGCTGAAATTGTCATGTGTTCTGGCAATGGTGGAGCCTATATCAAAACTTACAGGAACTGGAATTATATTTTAAAATGTAAAAAAATATTTTTAAAATGGAAAAACTTCTATACAAATGGAAATACGTTTTGATTTGTATGCTATGTGGAATACATCTTTGAATTAGTCAAAGTTAGCCATCTATCATCTGTATCAGTCTTCACATCCAATATAATAATTCACTTTTCATTCACAACTGAAAATTTATGGTTTACATTTGTTTGAATGGTGGCTTCCATCTACACATATCTCTAACATATGTAGGTCATACAATGGAGCTGTCTGCTTCTTTTAGGGCATTTTTTCCTTGAATATTTCCATTCCTACTTTGCTGAAATGTAATCAGTTCATGAGTAGGGTTGTGAAGATCTGCAGAGCTCAGAAGAAAAGATCAGTAGCAGCTATCTTTTCAGATGGGCTTGAGTGAATAGTTTCAAGGCCTACAAGTTAGCAGTGCATTAGTCCTATGAACTAAAGTTATGAAGAGAATGTTATGAGAGCCAAATATAGATTGCATTTGAATGTTTTCTAAAGACCTTATCAAAGTTACTCATTCCCAAGGATGATGAAAAAATTGTTTGCATGTGTGCAGATTGCCATAGTCAAACAATGCTGATTTCTAGTGGCATGTAATAAGCAGTATCGTAAACTCCTTGAAGAACAATTGCAGTTGAATGCTGAAATAAAGTTAAAAGCTAGATTTATATCACATGGTGTTGAACCCTTCAAGTCTTTTTGGGAAATGTCTGTGAAAAGAGAATAGTTACTGAAGGCTGGCTGTGTATCCCAAATGCTAACAGACAAAGAAAACACTCTGCAGGAGGTGTTAGGTGGGTTTTCCATCTGGTTACTTTGTTTAGGCAAAAATCATCTGAGGGACAGCACAACCTTCCACCCTACGTCTTTCTCTGTCTGAACAGCAATGACAGTTTATAATTACAAGCTAATTTTCCACGTTATTTCCCATTTTTAATTTCAGAAGGTGACACAAGACAACATAGTATGACTGGGACTGTTTACTATCGGTGGTGTTTTTCTCAAACTGGAGACGGATAGGAGGGATGAGCAGGCAGTTCAGGAAGCCTGAACCCCTTGGTGCCACCCTGGGCCTGACTCAGATCAGACTGCTGGTTTAGATAAGAGGTGACAGACACCCTTCATGGTTCTGCAGATCGGTGCAGACTTCTTGCTCTTCTCCCCAGTTCTTTCCTGGAGTCTTCAGATGGATGATTATTTCACGTAGGTATGCTGCAGTATATGGGCCATTATCAGTCTGACAGAGCTTCATCAATCAGCACGTGCAGATTTGAAATCTATTTCCTGTATGTACAAAATTCATTGTGACTCATTTGTTTGAATAATGCCAGTCATTGCTCAGATATTCTCTAAGATGAATAGCTGTGATATAAAGCTGCTGTGTTACTGGGTTGCCAGTAGTTTTATTATATTATTAGAAGCAATGTCTTTCCTTGTTGAGATAATCTTGCTTTTTGCCTGTGACAACAGGCGAGGGTATGGATCATCTTTCCCTGTAAGTGAATCATAGAATCATAGAATATCCCAAGGTGGAAGGGACCCACAAGGGTCATCAAGTCCAACTCCTAGACTATCCTGGGTCTGACTTTCTGCTTACATTTTTAAGAAGCCACCTTCCAGTGCAGTGCTTGTTCTGGCTCTGAGCTGCGGCCTGCAGACTGGTGGCCTTGGACAGAATGGCCTAGTCTTTAGATACGCACTTTTCTACCAAGATCAGACAAACTTCTCTGATTGCTGTTTCTGATTGCTGTTTTTTGTTGTACTAAGAATTAGCTCACCCAGTAAAACAAAAGTTAATTTAAGTCTACAAATAACTGATTATTTGGACAATAATCTGTTTTAGACATCCTGGGTGGGGTACTAGCCTTTGAGCTATTAGCCTTGGATTCCTAACCTTGTCTCATGTTGACCTTTGAGAGTCAAGCAACTCCTTCTTCAAATCCTACCTTGCAGAGCTGTAAATGATTAATTCAGCAATCATAATTAAATGTTGTCTGCAGAGGACACGCCTGAATGAGTACACAACACATGTGACAATGAAAAGTAGATGGAAAGTTGCAGCGCTATTGAATTAAGTAGGACCATGATTTTCATGAGATCCATAAATGTCAGATGACTTGATAATAAACAAATTTGAAACATAGATTAGGTTCCTAACATCAGATTTCTAACAAAATGCATAACCTTTCAGCTGAAGATCCTGACTGTGGTTTTATCTCATGACATGAATTCTGATTGCGATGGCAAGTAAGGTCACACTACAGGGGTTTTGTTCATAAGCTTTGATGAAACAAACATGAGAGCAGTAGCTCTATCATATTTTGAAATATCCTAGGCTGATTTAGATTTGCTGGCTGAGCAAATCTAAAAGCATTGACAGCGAGGACACTGTTCTTGCAATTGCTTCCACACAGGGCTGTCTATGGTCCCTTGGGCCTTTGGTTGCCTTTCCTGCACCCTAAGAAACAAATCATCTCTCTCTGCTTGTTCAGCAAACTTGTATCTGAGGATGACATATCTGGCCTTCCATAGGGTGGTAGCACTGCTTACAGCATGCTTACTGTCTGAATTTTGATGGGAGAGCCTATTTTGGGATGTTACTTTACTTTTACCCATTTCCAGAATTAGTTTAAGGTATAAATGTGCTTCCTTTTCTTTTTCACTTCCAAAAGCACTCAGACCACCCTGGGAGGATTATCAACTGCCAAAACTAAAATTGCAACCAGAGTATCACAAAAATCTTTTACATAATTAAATATAGAAAGCACTCATCATGTCACATATATCAGCATGAGTCATTAAAGTTCAAAGCCTGGAGAAAACACAGCTAAGGACCAGTAAACAGCAGTGTGCTTACAGTGGCATTATGGAGAGCAAACCACTTGCACGCTTTAAATGTATGCAGTCTAGGAACAGAGCTGAATAGGGATAGGGCTGAAAGTTGCATGGTTGGGCAAGAGGCAGCAATCCAACACCAGCAGCTGGATTGAAAAACCAACATGTTTTGCTTTTCAGTCATCCAAAGTTCATCTTGCAGTTCACGGATGTAGCCGCTGCCCAGAGGGATCTCTTTGGCGAGGTTCTGGAGGGGGTTTTCAGGCTGGGTGGGTTTCCAGGGACAGTTCAGGGCCAGCCACCTGCACTCCAGGAACCTGCTTTGCCCTGCAAAAAAAAAAAAAGCGAGTCAATTGCAAGCAATCCAGCAATAAATATTCCTCCTAAACAATGCGATGCAAGTATTTGGGAAAGTAGCAATTAAACAGATGACATTACTCACTCTACTAATAAGCACGGGTCATTTTCCCAATGGGGAGACAATTTTTTGAAACCAAACATCCTGCATGTCCCCTAAATGTTTTTATAATCTCATAATTGGATCTCAAACTGTTTTGAAGCATTTTTCATAACCAAGCAATTGTGCTGGCTGGATGTTCCTTCTACAGGTGAATGGAGTGCTTGCACTGGAGATCCTGCTCCAATAATCGCAATAACTTGGAGACCGGTTTTGACTGTTACATCTGTGACTTAAACTCTGCTCCCTCTCAGAAAGAAGAACTGGATTAGATGAAATCCCCACCGCCACTTTCATCTCCATATGGACATTTAGATTATTCCATTTCAGTAATTACCCAATATAAACCACAGCTCATAGCTGCCAAAAATTCCTGAAGACAAGAAGTGAATGTGCATAGTAAGCATATAGGACCCAAGAGAATTACACCCCAAGCAGGGAGAAGAACCTGTATGTATGAGGTTGTGGTTTGAAGCAGGCACAAGTGCAGAGTGTAGTCAAAGGGAGTAACTTTTCTCCCATCCTTTCTTTCTCCCTGTTTTCCCAAGGCCCTGGACTTTTATACTTTTGCCACATCACTTGTGCTGCTACTAGTACTTGAGAGAATATCCAGAGGGTTGTATGTGTGGAAAAAGATTCAGCTGGTGAAAAACAAAACAAAGCAAAACAAAACAAAACAAAACAACAACAACAACAACAACAAACGACCTTTTTGTTAGGTTAGCTTTTACTTAGCTTTTACATCTGTGATAAAATTTATTCTGTGGCCACACAGGGGCTGAAATGAGAGACTGCAGAAGGTCATTTCTATTCCTTACACTTTGGCTGGCTTAGAATGAACCTGAAACTGTTTCAATCTTAAGGACTCATACAAACAGGTTCACATAAACACTTTTGATTCGAAAAGGACAATTATGGCAGTGGGAAATGCTTTCACGGAGTAACTATACAGTCCTATCACCTTATGATCGGAACCTCTGCTACTCTTGGTTTTGCAGACAAGTAATTTTTCTTCATGTCCTGAGAAATCAAAAAATATTTTCCATTGTCAAGTGAGAGAGGAATAAATCTATATTCCAACTTTTAAAGTAAAATCCAGCTGGAATGTTTTTCGTTTTCTTACTGCATTCCCTATTTTCTAACTACAATGCAGTGCTGCAATATTCACTGCTGCAAAGCAATGTCTTGATTTGCCTTACACAATGTCCAATTTAAAATAAATGCCCAGAACAGCTAAATGAAAACACCATGCAAGTGCTGAAAAGAAGATCTAATACCTTGTGTCTTGTGCTAACTTATGGCAGAAAACATACGGATCTCTTGAGCTGTGGCATTGGTTCTCAAGAAAAACAGTAGCCTTGCATCCTCTCTTCTCCGAGGAATAAATACTGGGATGACATCACTTTTGCAGATCATAGGTGTGTCTTAATCAAAAGGCTACAAGCACAAGGGATCTTCCCACTAAGGGCAAAATGAAATACGGGCCTGCAATGCTTAAGGTGCACAGTCTAGTTCTTTATGACACTGCCAAAGGCATTTGATAAACCCATTCTCATTTACTGAGCTCTATCTGATCATAACTCTGTCATAACTCTGTAGACAGTCATATCAGTACACCTGCAAAACCTGTACAGTGACTCTATAGCTCTCATGAAACCTACAAAGCTAATAATTCTGAGAGAAAATGTAAATAACTCCAACTATACCTTTGTTGGCAACCCATACTGCTTACAAGAGTTTTTAGCTGCCAACAACATCTAAAAATGGCTAGGACACAGAAGAATGATTATGATAATTTCTCAAATTTGGCTTTCCTTTCAGGAGCAACTGGACTTTCTAGCACTTCATGTTTCTATTCTATTCTATTCTATTCTATTCTATTCTATTCTATTCTATTCTATTCTATTCTATTCTATTCTATTCTATTCTATCTATTACAGAGCTAATGAAGTGGCATTTGGCTTCCCTGATGGTTGCTGATCTGGATTATGAGATATGACACAAGGAAAGAGGATCTGTACTGAGCTGTACATTGTTTCACATGTGGGCTATGGAGAGAAGCAAGCTCTGGGCTTTGGCGGGGGCTTGTCCAGGCACTTACATGGTTGAATCACAGGTTTCAAGCCATGATAGCAAATAGTTATAGGCCAAAGAACTCAATGACTTTCTTCCTGGAACTATATTAATTTCAATTGGCATAGAGCACACAGAGTGAAGGAAGGAAAGAATGCAGACACACTCAGAGGGAGGGGGCAGAAGAAATGGAAGCACCGCAGTATTGATTGTAACACCTTGCACAGTCTGCCTGGCAGTGAACTTTCACACTCCTGGACTAACACTTTGCTGCCGTGGAAGAAGTCACAGTGGATTTGGCATTGGGATTTGGGCAGCTATGAAGGTGATGTTGCCATTTTCTAGTGAAAACATTTAAAGCAACAGGATAGAAGCTGAAGCTAGATTAATTCAAACTGCAAATAAAGCACACAATTTAGTAGTGAAAGTTATTAAACACTTGAAGTGCTTTGCTGGTGATATTATGGATTCTCTGTCACAGCTCAAAACTCACAGCTCAAACAAATACTTTATGCGAGAATTGGAAGATGACATTCTGTGGCCTGTGTCACCTACCACTGTGGTAACTGCTGTCCCATCTGATCTTCACAGATATCAGTTAGTGCTGTCCCAGGGTAAGGAAAATATGTATCTGCTATATTTTTGTGGCTATCGGGATCAAATCCAAAATTGTGTATTAGGAAGAGGAGAGAAATAAATGGTGTCCATTCCCTGTAGTTACACACGGAGACTATTCAGTGTGCATGCGTATGTGCACGTATGTTCCTCCTCCTAAGACCAAGCTGGCTTTCCCAGACTCTTTCCTGTAGTGGCAGGTTCCCAGATTGTGCTCCAGTTTGCTGCCAGTTCAGTTGTGCTGATGTTGTTTTTATGAAATGGTCTGGATTAAAGATTCTCATAAAATGGTAAGACAGGAATGGTGGCCAGGAAGGATGGGAAGTTCTTGTAGTTTTGCTGCCAGAAAATAGTTATGTTTGATTGTACCTGTGTGTTTGGTCACCCTGCCCTGGGCAAAGCAAGCTATCAATGGTGAATGATTTCCTCAAAGCACAAATGTATTTTTATGAGGTGTCAGATGAAAATTGAATTTGAGCACTGTTATAGAGCAAGTAAGTTTGGAAAGAGAATCTAGATTACTAGAGTACAGGTGTGTGCAAAGGTTAATGATAAGTTATTATAAGGTAAAAATAAATAATTGCCTGCAAAGAATTAAAGAAAAAAGAAGGAAAAGTTTTGTTACATTTCTACTCACAAGGTACAGAACATATTTATTTATTTTGAGTGGAAGAAAAGTTCAGAAAGAAAGAAAAAAAATAGTGACTTCTTACAGTCTTGAAACTTCTTGAGATGAGTTATACTCCACCAGCATTTCAGTCAAGCTTAAGGCTTCTAATCCTTTCCCTCTGACAAAGTCTCAGAAAGTGTCTCTACTTAGTGGATTTAAAATTGCTGATGTTAAGCTGAATGCTGTACATTTGCATAGAAATGTAGTTACAAAACAAATGCAAATGATTTCAGGGCTTTACAAAGTCTATCATTAGGCCTCTTTCATTGTCTGACATAACCTAAAAGTTGTGGGAAGATCATCAGCTGCTGTCCTGGACAAGAAAAACACCTTTCTCATAAAAATAGAACTGCCCTTTTCTTTCTGTAAAACATACCCTCAGTATACAACCTCCTTTAACCACGGTGTTATTCAATGTGGGGTTTGATCTCATAAACACTCAGTAGGACTGTTAATTTTATGAGGTACTTTTAAACTATTTTTGACTGGTATTTTAGGAATTTTTTTCATGTATTGACATAACATGGAAATATTAGATACAAGTTTGTATTATACTGATTGTTTCCTTTTGTCCGTTGGTAGTTTTTGACTTGCAGTACTTTTCTGTCTAGTTGTTATGCACAAAAGGGCATACCTCCTGATGGTGTAGGACTAACACTGAGTGGAACAATTCTGGTCCTACTTCCTGGCATGGTCCTGCAGCAGGAGGAAAAGCTGTAGGCAGTTTTGAAAGGATGGTTCCAGAGTTTGTGGAAGGTCTATTCTAAAGGTGTTCGCAGAGCACAGCAGCTTGGACCAAACTAAATGCTTTAATTAGGGGATGAATTCTCATGTGTCCTTAAACTGAGGTTGAACGTGACCTTATAAATCCATTGAGAACTTAAACACTGTACCCTCTACTCAGTCTGATTCAAGTCATGGTAGACACTTTAG
Organism: Anseranas semipalmata; assembly: GCA_013399115.1. Lineage (NCBI taxonomy): Eukaryota > Metazoa > Chordata > Aves > Anseriformes > Anseranatidae > Anseranas > Anseranas semipalmata. The sequence goes on along the minus strand of VXAA01001785.1, from coordinate 166,932 downwards.
AACAAATGGGTTCACTGGATAATAAGTAAGCTGTAAATTGCAGGTTGCATATATGTATCTCTGTAAATCATAGGAATTAGAAAAAGGAAACTTTTTAGGTCATCTCATGTATCCTATTGCCGATGAAGCTTTTTTTATTGTATTATATATCTAAAGCACTTTTTGCAGTCTTTTAAAAAAATTATGCGATTTTGTTAATGAATAATCAAGTAAAGAGTTATTTCCCATTTCTCGTTTTTCTTCTTGAGGTAGAGGCTGACAGAGGTTGACATTCAGCATCATAAGTATACACACTCACATCCAGTTCAGATATCCTGCACATACTGTTTCCTTTAGGTCATAGCTGTAGGCTCCTTACACTGTGCCTTGGCATCAGAATCCTGCCACAGAAAGTCTACCGTGTTGTTGTACACAGAGACTGCACCTAGAAGTGTTAGAAAACATGAATTTTCTTTCAGAGGTGTATTTCTCCACATTGTCTGTATGGTGAGTTTAGAAGCCTAATACTAGCACCAGGACTAAACTGCAGTCATCAAGATACACAATGAGGATTTCGCCCTTAGTGAGCATATACATTTTCAATAACCTTTAAAATATGTTTGGAGATGGCCAAAAGTATGACCTTTCTTCTGCTCAGGTTACAGTTGTTGCAGCGTATCCCTCTTCTAACACAGGAACATCCAGAATCTGAAAAGTTCTGTCCCTCAGGTGGCAAATGTTACTCCTGGGTACTTTAAAAAAAGGTCAACTCCCTTTCCTCCCCCCCTCCAAGGAAATGTTATATAATTTTAAAGTTTAAATAACCAGCTAATGTGGTACTTACATACTTGACTGTGTAATTTAAAATATGATCACTCTTTAAGAGGCAATTTTCTTGACCTTGTTTATAATGACAGCACCTGCTCAATTTACAGCATAGAGATTTCAACCGTATTTATATAGGAAGAAAATGAATGGAACCTATAGGTCTTATTTTCTCCATCTACCTGCACAACTGCTGTTTAGTCCACTTCCAAGGAGTGACATTTCACAGATTATTCTCCCAAATACTTCTCTCAGGGTAATTTCAGATTACTGGTATGAAGGAATTTCTTCCCATTCTCCTTTGGCATTGATGATGAGGAAGAAAAGAGAGAAAAATGGTTCCAAAAAAAGCTGGAATCTAATAATAATAAATAAATAAATAAATAAATAAATAATGAAGTACACTTAAAAACAATTGTGATGGAAATGAGTGTTAGGGTGTGCAAAATGAATAAAACTTAAAAAACAAAACAAAACAAACAAACAAAAAAACAAGCAACGAGCAACTTAAAAAACAAGAGCCTGTGTTGGTTTTTAGGGTATCCATGAACTTTCTTCTCCAAATGAACTCCAATTACAAGAATGAAATAGAACATTCCATGGATGATTGTGGTAGCATCTGCCATTCATTATATACCTGACCAAGTGACTCTTGAATTATTTATATGTCTATTTCCCACAGATTGATAAGAAATTAAGTTTAGAGGTAGGAAGTAGTGAGCCAAAAATCTGTGAAATTATTACAATATTTTGTAATATTTACAATATTACAATTATTACACCTTACTGGAATACTGCTTAAGGTGGTATTCTGTCAAATGTCTTTTTCTTAGGCACAAATACATTCCATGATATTACCTTCCAGTTACATAAGTCATAGATAGGTCTGCATTTGAGAACTGACAAGAATTCAGACTTTTACATCTCTTTGGCTTCTCAGAATGTAAATCTTTAAATCATCTTTAAATATACTGGCTATGTGCTAAGAGCAGATTGGTCCTATGTGTGTGTATGAAAATTTCAGTCCTTTCAGGGAGTTTAAGAAGCTTATATAGTTCCTAATGACTTCTATGTCAGCTAGATGAAGTTTTGGTGTCAGGGACCTTATATAAAATTTCACTTCTGAATTTGATCTCATACAATTTCTCAGCAATATTGAAAGCCAGAATGCAGCAAAAAGATTGAAAACAAAACCAAAATAAGGAGGAAGTCATGCTTTCTTCCTTTCACCTCTAAAAATTGCAACCCCTGCTGTAGCTCCCTGAATGAAGAGAAATGGCTTTGGTAGGCATTTCACTTTTTCTACTTGCTAAAACTGGCAGCCAGGCACCCTACTTGAATATGCACAATTAAAGCAATTATACCATCAGATATTTCTTCCATTATTTCATCTGCTTAAAACATCGGGCAATACTGCCCGCAGCAGTAATTTGTTTTCAAAAATACATTAAAATGTCCTCATTAAGAGAAAAAAAGAATTGATCTTCATCCTATTCTCTTTTCAGATCCCTGCCACTTTCTCCATCACTAGCTGTAACAATTTTCTGGGCATTCACCATGCCACCAATATTTTTTAAAGGTGAAATATTTGACTTTTAATGCATGCTATTTCTTAAGCAAGGGAAAAAAATCAAACATACTGTTAGTGAGGTTTGAGGAAACATTCTTTTTTCCACTTTTGTTAAGTGAAGAGTTTTTTTTATGAGAATCCTCATTATGTCTCTGCCACCCCTCACTTTGGCCCCTGGAGACCCATCTAAGCCGCGTCCTATACAGGAGTAACAGGACTAACAGAACAAGGTAGTAAAGCACCATGGTGGTTGCCATTGGTCTGCACACTTTTTGTCTCACACATAACCTACATAAATAATGGAAAATAGATCTTCAACTGAAATGGATTTTTATACTCCAACTTTGTAACACCTCTTATTTCCTATGCGGGAGCTGCTCGGGAACTCTAACAATTGCAGGCGCTCCAGGTAACAATGCTAATGCTTGCTTTAAAAAGTACAGGAAATTCAGGGAAACCAGACCAATCTATACTAAATTAGGCTTTAACTTTTGTAGATTTTATTGTCCATATACCTGATAGATTCAGAGGTTAAGTAATAACATCTGGGCTTAGGCAAACACCCAGATGTACATAAAAATATGTTCTTGAGGAAAGCACATTAAAAAGATTTGGTTCCATTTTCACAGCTGTAATTTATAGACTACATGGGGTATTTTTAATGGCTTGTATCAGACATCACCAAGCTGCTGTATGTGGCCAGATTCAGGTCTCAGTTCCACCAGAACTATTACACAAAGCTTTCTGTTTTTCATTCTCCTCGGACTCCAGGACATGGGAATTAAAGCTACAGTGGCAGTCCATATCAATACTGCCAAAAATGAAAATGTCTTGGGAAAAAGGAAGGGAAGCCACACATTTTCAGTAAATTAGCTTACACTTTGTCTGCACTTTTCTACTTTTCAAGCTGCATTTTTCCGTAATCCAATCTCTGCTAAAGAAGTTTTGGGGTCAGATTTTAATATTTTTACTGAAAGTGAGTGGTATCTACTCCTTGGGTAACCTAATTGAAATACAGCAATCGTGACATGTTTCTTGTTTGAGTCGCAAATGCTTATTTAACAGTTAGGTGAAGACCGTGAAGTCAGGCCCAGTTTGAATTAGCTCCCCAATGCACAGCTCTTTAAGCTCAAGGCATTTTGTTATCTCCTGCTTTTCCCTCTCTAAAAGGACATATGAAGTACGGGAACACTATGAATCTCTGTCACAGCAGGTGACAGAGGGTGCAGGGAGTTGAAGGCAAGCTGAAAAATGCTTTGCCTTACAGCGCTTCAGGCATGACTTTTCAAACAAACAAACCTGCTCCACTTGTTCACCTTAGCGTTTCATGGCTTGCTTCAGTGACGCCCAGATGCCCGTGGTCCAAGGCAAAGGACCACGTCTACCACTGCCTTTTCCCAGCTGTGATGGGGAGCCACTGCCTGAGCTGTGCAAGGTCCCTGAGCTGTGCACCATGAAGTATTTTGCTGTGTCAGCCTGGATCGAGGGAGACAGTCCAAGGAAAACACCATGGGGCCGTGCTGTGTTACTAACCAGATAGGAAGTTAAAGATGTATGGGTTCCTGAAATGACGGTGATAATAATTAAGCTATGTTATTTTGGTACCAGATTTTCCATAAGGAGAGCCATTAATTAGGCTAAAGTTTTCTTGTGTCTCTAGACCTTTTACTTTTCTCCCCAGGCGAGAAATCTCAGTGTCATTGCTGACCCTGAACTTTTTCTTCCACCAACATCTCCCTCTAGTTTATCACTGTGGTTGGACCTTTGCCAGAGTTTGCCCTCATCCTGACCCTGTCTTTGATGAAATACTTGTTTATACCTTACTCAGTTCTCCACTCAGCTAATGCAATCCTCTCTTTTAAATTCCCTCCTGAATGGTCTCCTTGAATTGTCTGGATTTAATTCAGTGTTGCCAGGAGAGCACAAGATGCATACTCCTGTTGTAATAAGCTTATCTGGCATTGGATAAAGAGTGGCAGTCTGANTTGAACATGCTTTCTGTTTCTGTTGTCAGAGCCCTGTTTGGACAGATTGTTATTGAATGCGTCTGGGGTTTCAGGGACCCAGCCAGACGCCGGAGCTGAAGCTTGTCTTCAGCAGGAGGAGGCAGGCAGGTGGGCAGGCTCACTTAACATCTACAGCCTGTGAAAGAAGGGCAGGGGGTGCTGGTGGCTGCGGGGACTGCAGGGCTGTCAGTTTGCACAGATAAATCAGATGACTCCTATCTCAATAGTGGGTGCTGTTTGGGGGGGAAAGGGGATCTGAAAGAGGAGTCTGTCTCGTGTGTCTTTGTCTGTGGGGCAATAGAAAGAGAGAGAACTGGGTGAACTGGTGGGATTATGAGTAGATGGGTGTTTCCACTGAAAGCTTTCTGGGTCCATTAAGAGTGATCATGTTACTCGTAGCAGTGTGCTTTTGAGGACGTTAGGTCTTTCCTTGAATATAAGGAGATTGTGATCACTTATAATTTTAATTAATTTTCATGAATGAGTCCAGCTCTGGGGTGAAAGAGAATGAGGGAGGGAAGGAGTTCTTCAGGTGGGAGGGAAGGATTTAGCAGGAATGATTTTGGGAAAATGAGGGGCAGGTTTTAAGAGATGAAGAGTATGCAAAAGGTAATACTGGGGTAATGTCTGTGGAGGTGGACAACTGCAAGACCTAGGAAAGAAGAGACTGTGAAGTGAGAACTTTTTAGAAAGGAAATAGGAGAAACTCAGAGGTATGGGGGCTTCTGCCACAGAAAAGACTTTTTCTGCAGCACTAATCATTTCAAACTGGAGGATTTTCTAATCTAACTTCCATTCCACCCACAATTAGTTTGGAGGTCCCTGTGAAATATTTCCTTTGCTCTCCTTATCTCAGCAAAGATGAGGGACTGCTAGTGGAAAGGGCCTTGCACTGGGAATAAATTGACTCGTATTTTCAAGACCACTTTCAATGGCAAGACTCTTTCAGGAACCAAACCTAAATTAAAATATTTCTAACAGTGCTAGAAGTAAGAAAGCAAATCTCCTTGCTTACTCAGCTGTCCTATTGACTGCAGCATGCTCTGCCCGGCCCACTCTTTGATTCCTCTAACAGGACCTCATTACTTTCTAATTTAATCCAGTCTACTACTTCATGAGCTGAACTGTTCCAGAAGGGGACTAGACAAGATCAATGACTGAACACATTGTCTTGCTTATAGGGTTCAACAAAAATCTTAATCCAAACAGTTGTATTTTATATAATTAGATCACGGTTCCTCAGTCTCTACCATCTTGGGCTATGTTTAGATCTATCATCCTGGATGTGTTAATACCAAAATAGTGTTTGCTCTGTTATTTTTCATATTTCAGTTTACAAACAAAATTATGAGATATTATTTTGGACAGTCATCTATTTCATCTTTCCGTAACTTAAAACTCATGTTTCAGAGCTGCCCTAGATTGCTAATGACTGGGGGAGGTCTTGCTAGTGCTTTTTTATTATTATTTTCCATAATAAATTTTAGTTTCTAATTGTATTTGTAGTGGACAAATATCTAAATGATTAAAGCCATCAGTGAACATCATTAAATACTGTTCTTAATTGTGTTGGTAGAAAAGACAAAATCCTTGCTATGTTTTTTTTCTGTTGATTAATGGAGGACACATATTTCATGAGCTGTCAATCATGCTCTTTTTAGAAAAAAATGTCATAATTGAAGTTTTCCTCCTGTAACATCAAAGCAATTGAAGAAGCCTTTAAAATATATAATGAATTGTACTGCTTTGATTCTTCTTGCCTGAAATCCAAGCTCTATGTTAGAACATTTGGGCTTTTTAATTCATTGCAACCCACAAAATAAAAATAATATGGCCTCTTCCTACTGAACAGAGGAAGTACTCTTACAAATAATAACAACATTACAGTAGGCAGTCAGCATTATCCATGCAGAAACTCTTCTAGGAATGATGAATCTTATTATCCAGTTTCAAAGTCTGTCCTGGACTTGTTTAGTGATCTTCATTATGTTATACCACCTTTACGTACCTCTTTCTCCATCTGCAAAACTGCACCTGCTATGAAGCATTTTGAAGTCTAAGGAAGTGAACTTCACACATTTCATATTATTATTCTTATTTGAAACAAACTTTTAACTGTGAGGGAGTTATTGAGTGAATGATTCTCACTGATAAATGGTGCGAATTGTCTCAGAACTTTCAGAATCAGTTCTCAGATAAGCGGACATTAGAATATCTAAAAAATTGTAGATCAGAAGCCCATGTTAATTGTAGCCATAAAAAAAAAAAAATCAGAATTTGCTTTAATATCACTATGATCAAATTTCAGTTCACTGCTGGAACTGCATCAGGGGCATTATCAGATTGGAAAAATAAATTTCTGAGACATTAAAACTGATGTTTGTAATACCTTATAAATGCATGGATACTGTGGCAGTTCATACCTTAATCTCATTTTAGTTTTTGCCCACTGAAATAATAACACACTTTAACAGTTTTGATCTAGCTTTTAAATCTTTTGAGGAATCAGAATCTTATTCTGGATCTGACATTTGAAATATAGAGCAATTTCACTTTGACTTTGAATGTAGACCAAATTCCATAATTTACAATTTTAAATTACATTCAAGTAGCACACTGTTGCCACCTATATTCTTTAATTCAGCCTCCCCCATAATCTGTTGTTTAAGGAACCTCCCTATTGTTCTAATCCTCCAGTGAAAACAAAGAAGGAAGTATATAAACAGGCATTTAATCAAGTCCTGCACAGCTCCATGTTTTTTATTCTACCTTGTTAAGCCTCTTGTATTTTACCCTGGTTAAAATATAGTGTAAACATAATCTGACCTTTCTGTCACCATCGCCTGTAAGCCATTCTGTATGTGTATGAGTGTACATAGCACTAAACATATAGAGCTGGGTGAATTTTGCCTAGTGAGATTTTAAAGATCAAAAACATGTAAGAGGAAAGTAGAAAATGCATTAAAAAGTATTAAATAAGCCAAGTGGGCATATAAACACATAACATTTTAGATCTGTCACTCTCCAGCTCAGCTGCTACCAAATGGTGGAAACATCCAATAATACTGATATTTTTTTTTCTATGGCAGCTCCTTGGAAAGTTAAAATTTTGCTCTGCAGAATGCCAAAAAACACCTTAAGTTTGTAAATGCCACGTTTTTCAGCTCACTCAAACTCACCAGGTTCTGCTTCACCCGATGTGACAAACGGGCTTTTCCTATAGAATGCAATGTGAGAATGGTGGCTGTTTCCCTTTAGACCATGATTATGGGAGGAGCAATCATGACGGTGGCCTTGCTTGCCCAGTGCTCAGTGGTTAGTATCCTTATCCTAGTGTGAGTTGAATTTCTTCTCTTAGCTGACAGGATCAACATGAAGCCTCCCATAGAGGCACCTAACTTCCAGGATATAGGGTATTGGAGATTGTTTGGAGAAGTTCCTCCTGTTAGAGATTTTCACCACTGTAAAAAATAGGTAAAGGTGCATGGAACAGGTGACAATGCATGGGGCCAGCAAGCAAGGGTGCAGGCAGGCACACAGGACACATTCCTGCAGGGACAGACCTGAACACCAGCACAGCGGACTATTTATGAATTTGTGTACTTAGCACTATGACTGAACTCTCTCCCTTCCCAAAGGCACGACCCAACTGCTGGTCAGTGACTGCCTACATCCAGACCTGCACCAGGTCAGTGACTGCCTGCACCAGCCTCTGAGACTTGATGGATTGTTTCTGAGGAAAGCAAGCCTAGTTTTAGTTGGTTTACATCTGCTGGGCAGGATTTTGCCATTACCTGGAAATAGTTTTAGGAGTCCACAGCTCAAGAAACGTTGATTGCCGTTGCAGTAAGCTGACAATGCCAAAGGAAAGCTTATTTGAAATCCCTTTGACCAAAAGGGCATTCTAGATGCCAGTTATAGATGTTATGACCTTGCTTAAAACACAGAACAAAGTTACGACTTTTGCCTTGAGGTAGCTAGTACTCTACTATGTGCAAGTTACAGTTATGAGCAGCCTGACACTTCAGTGTTGTAGAAATGTCACCACACATACAGTGTAAATACACATACTTTAAACCACTGAGTATAGTGACTTAGGCCATACTGGACATCTGCTGTACTGGCAGCTCTGCCTAGGCCAGTTCAAGTACTACATATCTGGCATGCTTTTATAGTGATAAAGGTTTAGAAGCCTTGTCTCCAGTAAAAAATCTGCTATCATACTGAATATATGTTGTTACAATATTTTGAGACTCAGTGCAGCCATAGTTGTGAATAACAGTGGCTGTTTTAACTAGGAACAATTAATTCAAGTAATTTGAAGAATGTATTTAGTTTTTATTTAAATAAAAATTCCCAAAGGCCAAAGTTAGTCTGCATAAATTGGTTTAAGGTGAGTGACTTCACCTTCCCCCTTTGACCTAATTATCAGATTGCTCTTGCACTGAAAGTGCTCCACCCACTGCCATTTCATTTTGAAGGAAAAACACATATTGACATGGTCTTCAACTTCTCTGTAGTAGTAAAATATGCTGAAGTCCATTCCCATCTCACACCAGAACTCCCAGAACTGCGTCAAGCTCTTTAGGATTTAAGATAAATGCTCATAAGTGCCTGAGGAGAAATCTGGTTTACATGTTGGAATAAGTTAGAGGGTAAAGAGGTCTGTGTCTTTTAAACCCTTGAATTTATAATTCTTTAGAGTAAGACCATGCTGGTAACAAAAACAACAATCTTCCCTTAATCATGTGTTAGCAAACAAGTATTAACTAGCATACTAGCTTTTGGATATAAACAAAGGCATTCACAGTAGGTACCAAGGTACTTTGAATGTCATAGGAGATATTCCAAACTCAGCTGGACGAGGCGCAGAGCAACATGATCTCACTTTGAAGTTGGCCCTGCTTTGAAATAGGGGTTGGACTTTTTGACCTCCAGAAGTCCTTTCCAAACTAAATTATTCTATGATTTTATAACTGCTAACTTGCATTAAAATTGCTCTTTCCACACCATCATATTCCTGATTGATTAGAACTTACTAGCTTTGAAAGTGAGCAGCCTGGCTTCAGGTTCAGAACATCTATCTCTTGGCCTGGATTTTAGTCTGTCTTCTTTGTGAGTTAGGCTAAAACTGGTACGGGATACTCAAAGGCCATTGAGAAAAACTGTGTCTGTTCAGGATGGCAACTGATTGCTGTCCCCAGGCCAAGGCATAGGCTAAAGCTGAGTTGGCAAATGGATAAAGGGGTATAAGATACACTTAGTTCAGACTAAATGCATGCAGCCTCTTCTAGGGGAATTTGCTTTGTCCTTCCCTGGCTATATGTTCCTGCTGCCTTCCTGCCGTCAGCCAGAGCCGTTGGGCAGCCACAGTCGGCCAGATCAGTTTGCACTCTTAATTTAATCCTCTACAAAAGGTGTTTAGCTAGCAATATGCTAGGGCTAGCAATATGTTAAATCAACCTAGCATTAACCTCCTTTTCCTTGAATGTGTCAAGTTGTGGTTTTAATCAGCAGCTTATGCACAAACTCTTAATTCCATTGTTCTCCCTTGTACATAATATACATTAATTTAAAGAACAAAGCATATCTAGGGATAGCAATATCTAGGGAATTATCAAGTGGCCTAAAAGGGTGTTTTCAGCATCCAATTGCAATACCAGCACAATTGCAATCCTTTGTGGTACGTTTACCTGAGTTACGTGGCAACACTAGGGACATGTTTTTGACTTTGGAGTATATGACATATGATATCCTACTATTTTCCTTGCCCCTCAGTGAGGAGATGGGAAGGAAGATAAGAATTCAAGGTCCTGATTTCCTACTTTCCTGCCCAAGGTTGTATCTTGAGATGCGTCTGCTTCTTGACTAAGGTTGAGATACAAGACTTGCAAAACACAGCTTCTCAAGGTGCCACGCTGGCGCCATGTTACTGGTTGAAAGAGCAACCACATGGCATCCTGGAGACTCCTTTTGAGGCTGCGACCCTATATTTCTGGACTTTCCCAGCCTGATTGTCTAGTCATCCTTGTACAGGCTAGGGCTATTTTTTCGTTCCACCTGAGGAACAATTTCAGGATTAAGGCCAACCATAAGCTTGCAATGTTAGAATAATTTTCAGAGCTTAGTTTAAGTGGAGTCATACAATGAGAATCACTCTTTTAATTACTCAAGGAGCTCTGGGAACATGTCCTTACCTGACTAAGACTACCAAGTCCTACTGAAGTGATAATGAGAGACTACTTCAGGAAAAATATCTTCTTGCAGGGTTCCTCTGTATAATTCTACAAATTTCTCCAAGTTACTCCAAATCACAGATATACTAAGGAAAGGCTCTACAAATTGACCCTCTGCAAAAAGATTAAAAAATAATAATAAAAAAAAAATTCCAACAGAGCTGTCCTGGAAAAAAAATAAAAATCAGTCATACTTTATTTTGCCACTTCACCTTCAGCAAACATTGAAATCTCAGTGTTGCAGCTTTTCCATCTTTAGTATGTATAAATTTCTGTGTGCATTGTAATAAACACATGGGGCCATGATAGTGTCAGAAGTTTTTCCAGTCCAATGATATAAAATTTAAGTCTTCCAAGTCCTACACCCTGCAGACCTCAAATTAGTCTCAGATGGCTTGGCGTGCTCTAATACTGCACTTGTATGTTTGTGAAGGCTCAGTGAATTGGTTATTACTTATGCTTGGTTAATATCACTGTAGACAGAATTGACATGTTTAAAACAAATCATGGTCTGAGCAACTATTGATGTTTTTTTCTGCAGCCAGTGTTTGGGGAGTTCTTCAACAGGAAGATTGATTTTCTTTTTGACATTGTGTATTTAGTTTTTTTTTT
>VXAA01001785.1:114158-149365 GCA_013399115.1 Anseranas semipalmata | reverse complement strand
GAGGGAACGGCATGGAGCTGCGACAGGGGAAGGTCAGGCTGGGTGTTAGGAAAAGGTTCTTCACCGAGAGGGTGGTCGGGCACTGGAACAGGCTCCCCAGGGACATAGTCACGGCACCAAGCCTGTCGGAGTTTAAGAAGCATTTGGACTATGCTCTCAGACACATGGTCTGAATTCTGATTTTTGCGTAGACCTGTGTGGAGCCAGGAGTTGGACTAGATGACCCTTGTGTGTCCCTCCCAACTCGGGATATTCTATGATTCTATGGAAACAGCTCCTAGGCAGATTGTTCTAACTAGTGCAGTAATTAGTATGTGTGTTCAGAGACAAGTGTTCAGAATTTTCTTGGTTTTGCCATGTTTCACACAGTTTCCCAAGGTTTCTTTTTCTTCCTTTTTTTTTTTTCCCATTTAACCATTTCTTAGTGTGTGTATAAGTGATTTTGATCTCCTCTGAATGATCCCATATAGGTGCAAATTATTATAAAAGGATAATAGATTATACCTCTATTAAGACATGAAGTGCTGATTTGCAAAAGAGATAAGAGACTGAATGATTCAGCAAAAGCGCTGATATTTCTGTAACTTACTTAATATCTTACCAGAGCTCTTCATCCCACCTAATTGTTCAAAGAAGAGCTGCATCATTTTCTGAGCAGTTCAGTGCTAGAGTGGGCATTAGACAGCTGCCCAGAGGTAATGTCTGTAGCTTTGTCTGCAGAGAAGCATCTTTAAAAACAAGACTATTTAGTGTTGTGAAATATTTGTAAGAGGCTGTTTGTTTTTCTGAAGTTTTCCTTTTTTACATGAATCACTGGAGACCAATCAGATAACAGAAGAGAGAGCCTTTTCATCTCTAGACAACTCTTCAAAGAGGTGGATGGGAATTTAGCCACATGACTTTCATTGATGGAAGACATACAAATAGAACTAAGTATTACTTCACGAGTGGTTTTTGACCTTTGTCAGCTTGTGGAGCTGTAAACATTTTCTGTGGAAGATGTGGTCTCTTTAGAAGTTTCAGACACATGGACAGTTCCATGCATATATGAAAGTGTTTTTCATAATCAACTTTCATGTTTGCATGAGAAACAATATTTAAGTCACTTTAGCCATCTATAGGCCATTTGCCAGAGGAGATTTATGAACCTTTTCTCTGTATCATAACCTTGTGTAGCTCACATAGAAGGGAAAAAATGTCCTGACAATGTAGCTCTAGATGTCAGCTTTCTTTAACATTAAGAAAGTGTGGGTTATAAGCAATTTGCAACTTCTGTTTTTTCTACATAACTCGGGACTTGTGTAGGAGAAGAACATCTAGGGCCTCATCCAACATCTGCTGAAATTTCTGGGATCCTTTCCATCAAGGAAAACTTTCTTGGCCCTTGTGTTGACATTTGGAAAAAAAAAAAAAAAAGAAATGCTTTTCTTCACCTGGCTTCACCAATTGAGTATATATTCTGTCCTCTGGCTACAGTTTCTACTGCTGTAAAGACTGTACCATCTGTGTGGTACCAACTGACAATTAGACTTCATTGAAACCTTTCAGACACTGATGGAGTCTTCTCACCAGTAGAGGAGAGCTGCAAAGTCTAGTCAGAGCTCCACAGAAATCTTGCTGCTTGAATGACATTAGGCACCTCTCGTGTAAATCAGCACTTGAGGTGCTTTAGCTTGTCATGGCTTCCCATCAGAGAAGGGATTTCAGAGGTACTTGTTTCACCACAGACTTGACTGTCATATATTGCATCTTCTGATGAGCCTGTAAGGGCTGACATAACTCAGAGCTAAACTGATCTTACAGCAGGCAAAATGCATTGGGAGACTTCTGGATGAAAGTCATTGTCTGACAGCAGCTCAAGCTACTGTACATAATTTTCTTCACTTACTCTCATAAGAATTATGTAGCTGGAAGTATAGACAGAATTAATTTAGGTCATTCAGAATATAATTACCCAGGCTGGGGTTTGGCCAGGAGACAGTAGTTAGCAACACCACACTTGAGAAAAATGTTTGTGATGTTCATGTATTTCCTTTCATTGTAATACAGAAATTGCTGTTTCTCTAGTGACTGCTTCAGGTGACTACACATCTGATGTTACCCTTATGATGCATTATAGCTGTGTTTGTATTTTTACATTGCTAGGGAGAAGATGGGTCAATCTGCTTTTTATCACTGATGGAAAAAGTTTAAATTGTGAATAGGTTGTGCCTAAAGGTGGGAAAGGAGAGGTTACTGGAATATAAACTCCAGCTGTGATGGTGAAGAGAACTGCCAAATGATGTATAGCTGCTTCAAGTATGGATGGACTTATTCTGGAGTGGCAGGACTTAGCCATTTATCTGCGCATAGCTAAGTGTGATGTGCCTTTAGTTAACTCACTCAGTACCTGCCTGCTAGCCACTTCAAAAAACAATGAAAATTTGGGTATTAGCATATTTTTAGAGGCTAGGATGTGGAAGACCTCAATTCTGTCTTCCACCAGAAGCTGCCTGTATGACTGTAGGCAAAGCACATTTTAAAGTCAAGATTTAGATCTTGCACAGAAGCCAGGCATGTAAAATCTCTGCCATGGAGCTGTTGCAGTGCTCAAGTCCATTTTGTAGACTTGAACCTTAATCTCTCTGTTCCTTAATATCCAGCAGAATGTAAGTAACTGTCCTGCCCTACCAAGGAGGTGTGGTGGGAGCAAGTGCCACAGGACACTTAAGGTGCCCAGATACCTCTATAAATACAGTGTTTAAGACAGATGGATAAAAACAATGTTTCATACAGGAATCTGTTTAGTGTTCTGGGCATTCCTTAATAACAGCTAAATATGCTCCATGCTTTCTAGTAGCTGATCCATATATAGGATGAAAGCCTGGTCCTGCTGCCAGAAAACATGACAGCATGCATATCATTTGACTCAGCTGACAAAACATGAGGTGTCTTGTCTAGACTGCAGATTCTGAGTATAGTCAGGGAAGTGGGAGAGCACTTCCAGAAAGCAGCTCGTACCATCCTAAAATGGGTGCCTGAGACAGAGGGGGCTGAGGACAGGCCCTTTTGAGCTTGTCTCTGTTCACAGACTAGTGAGGAGAATCTCTGGGTGGCTGGCTCAGTCAAAGCACCTCCCTGTCTGATGGCTAAGTAAGATTAGATGAATCCTACTGTGATATCCCTCCAAGTGACAAAAAAACCTTGAGGAATGTTGAGGGGTTAATCTTTCCTTGTGATCCACAAGATATAGCAATATTAAAAATCTAGGTCCATAACAAAATTTGTTTTTATAAAACATTCTTGCTAGGTAGTGTGTGATGAATCCTTTCTCCTTAGCTCTCGGAATTGTTTCTTTAGGTGCCTGAAATAACATGAATTCTGATAAAGCCCCTTCCACTATAAAGGAAAGGCTAACATAGTTAAACTATCTTTATGTCAGCCGGACAACAACAAATCATACTTCTCCTGTGTCAGCTAAATAATTAAAGATTGATTGGTGCAACATTACTTACCTGTAATGAGTCACCTGTGGTTAAGAGCGAAAGCAACAGCAAGAAGACCTCAATGCATGGTTGTTTTAACTCGAAATTTGACTCTTTTTGCCTAAGCTGAAGCAAATCAAATGAACACAAAACCCTCTCTTGTTCCAGAGTCATGCATAGCCTTACATTGTCACTCTGCTATGAGCTGAAACCGGGAAAGGAGTGTGTTGATGCTGAATTGACTCAAGAGAAAACCTGTACAAGGTTTGCTCATTTTTCTCAATTTTCAGGCTGTAACATTTCTTCAACTCTGGGAAGCCAAGACAGGTTTCTCCAAAGCAAAAATTCTCAACTGTATGCCACAGCTTGAGTGCTCTGAAGGACTATTTCAGGCAGCTAATAATTTGGACAATTCATGAAGGCTTATTGGCTGTCACTGGAATGAAGCATGTACAATGCTGTGATTCCAGTTGTGAGAGAAATACTGCACTTGCATGGTACGTTGTGGCTGAGAGACTGTGACGTATTTTATACACACTGCTACTCATCCATATATTTTGTAACTTTTTCAGACCTCCACTGAAAATTTATGTAGAATAGACATTTCACATGTTGAATATTAATCTAACTATTTACTTGAATATCACAATAAAATTAAGCATGGACAAGGGCACCTCTAAGTTTTTCAGAAAGTTGAAACTGAAGTGTGAAGGTCCTCACCTTTTCAGAACTTTCTCTTCCATATTCTCTGTTATGTCTTAAATCAATGAATATATTCTTCTATTGTGGGGAGTCCTTGATCCCTTGAAATGCAAGATGTGCAAAGCTTTTGTCTGTATTCCTAAAAAGGGGGGGGAAAAAAAGAAAAAGTGATGCAGATGGATCAATATAAACATATATGACAGTAGCTTGGAGCTGCATGCAGTAGCCTAAGTAAACAGAGTGACAGGATGACTTTTCAAAACAAGCTTGTCATGTTTATGCTTGTTATCAGCTCTTCTGACAACCATTTTCCCATCAGCTAACTACAGACTTAATTAGGGCATTAACACAGTCCTGCCCCCACACCTCCTGCCTTTCCCCAGCTCAGCACTGGGCCATTACTGGGGAAAGAGAAAGCAAGCAAGCAAGCAAACAGGAAAGAGAGAGAAAAAAGGAAGGGGGGAGAGAGAGAGAGCACATGATTTTGGTTGCAATTATGCAGGGTGGGAGGGAAAAAAGCAGTGCTTTTCCACATTTTGTACCACGTTTTTGCAAAATGAATAGTTCATGGGAGCAGGCAGGCCAGACCACACCACTGAAAGAAACCAGACTCATTTCTGTGATTTCTGCTTGTAGATGCCTGAAAATGCAAGAAATGTGAATTCCTCCATTGTCTGTTAAGATACATCCCTCACGCAGAGCTACTGCTCTGTGTAAGGAAAATCCTTTCTACACACAAGACACAGAATAGCAAGTTGTAAGGTACTTCTGTCAGGCTGCATTTTTTGGATGTAGATACTAATTGCTCACCTGGGGCTTGTACAATACCTTCACTTTAATTAAAAAAACAAACAAACAAACAAACAAATTTTTCTGTTTTTCTTTACTATTTCAACACTGTCCTGGCATTTATCCTCTCTAGTATAGCTAGTAGACCATGTCTTTGGTATCAGGGAATTTTGCTTCACTGGTCTTTCCCTCATTCACTGCCATAAGACACTCCCAATTAAGACCAGGTACTATTAATTGTAGTTTATTGCCTCTGACCTGTCAGAATTTCCCAATTTGTACAAGCATTCATGAATTTAGACTTTTTTTTTTCCTCAGTTGTGTTACTGATGTGTACAGCTGATGGCCAATGATGTAGCGTCCCATTGGATGCACTGGATCAGGGCAAGCCCAGAGATGATGGTACCCAGACCCAAGACTATAATATAGCACGGATGTCTCTGCAATGTGTATGAGCAAATGCTATATCCACTGGGTGGTTTCCAGGAAAATTAATAAAATCTTTTCCATCTGAATAACCATGAGATGTTAAACAGTAGGTATTTGAAACCCAGATTTTAAATCCACACGTCCAGATGACTTGTTTCTAAGGAGATGTTAGAGGAGTTCTTGGAATGGCTGTTAATATTCAGCCTGACTTTGAAAAGGCCTTGGAGTCTTCTGGAGAAGAAACATGTAACTCTTCAAAAAAGCAAAAAGAACACCTAGATTACCTTAATCATGGTTTAATTTATACATTTCTCAGTCTAAGATAGAATAATTGAACGGGCAGTCTGAGTCTGCATTAAGATGGAGAATAATTAAACTAATACCAATCAACATGTGGTATATGGAAAATAAAGCTTGTAACTGCTTAAGCTAGTTCACTTGATATAGATAATAGCATCAATATAATAGGTTTCTGTAAAATGTTTGACTGGTGTTCCACTGCTTTTTGTTTTAAAACCTAGATGAAATAAAATCAATGTGGTATGTATTGCAGGATCTAAAATTTGGAAACATATCAAATCTCAAAATATAACTGTAAACAGGGAACAGATCATCAATGAACAGATGCATTTCTAGCAGGGTTCTGAAGAGATCACTGTTTTTCCAACAATATTTAATGTTTTTATAAAGAACCTGGAAGGAAAAAACAATTACTAATTGAGCTTACAAAAGGTACATAGATTAAGGAAAGAATGATAAATTAAAAAGAGATCTAGTCACTGTTGCATAAAAACATAAGTCAGTATGTGATTTATTTGGACCAAATAGGAAAAATGGCAGCAAGAAAGCAGATACATCTTATCTGTAAGAAGAACCTAAAAAAGAGAAGCGAGAAAATATTTTTTTGGTTTTGCTAGTGTTGTGATAGCTATTTAATGTAGTGCCTAGGAAGAACTGTCTTCAGCAAGGACTGTATGGCACTGCAGATATACAGAAAAAAATGCAATTTCTCTCCTCCAGAAGCTGCCAGTGCAATTTTGCATCCAAAACACTTGTGCTATTTTTGGATATATGAACAGGACAGCTTCAAAATGGAGTGGGAAGGCAACCAAACTGGGTGGTTTCCAAAAAACTGGTGGTCCCCAAATGTGTGGGGATGTATTGGAGCCATAGACATGATTATAGGACTGGAAAACCTGTCTTATACGAAATACTTACGGTGCTCAACCTAGATAGAACATCTGAGAGAGGTTGTGAATATCTTCCTTACACTTTATAAGTATGAAGTGTTGAAAAGGTGGTAGTAAAGGGCTTTCCCAATTTTAATGGGCTTTGATCTAAGCACCTTACTTCCTAGGGTAAATTATATCCTTACAGGGTTAAAAGAAGTGATACCATCCTGGACAATTTTCTCTTATCTGTTGCAGATGCTTTTTAAGATGAAAATGTCAAAGGTAATTTAACCACATTGTTCTCCTAGTGTTTCTTAGAAGACCGTAGGTACCAGATGTTTTTATTTGTTGTCATTGGCTTTCACAATATTCTCCCAGCTGAGAAAGTCTCAGTGAAATTATGTATTCTTTTAAGATGGGTCACTTAGCTGAAGGAAAGCTCAAAATGCTGCTTGGAGTTTCAGCTGCATAATTTCCAGTGATTACTGTGGGACCCTGTGTTCCCGGGCCTAGGGCAATGCTTTGAAAATGAAAGGGCTATTGCCCAATCCTTATATCTTTCAGAAGAGATAAAATTAGAGCAGTTTCTAGAGTAAGCCCTGCAGGTTCGATGAGCAGCTGCCTTCAAAGGAAATTTCTTTGTCTTGATAAACAAGAAAGCAGAAGCACCTGGGTTTGGACACAGCAGTTTTCTAACTTGGAATACCAACCTTTGAAATCAGGTGGTTGAAAATAAGACAAAGTTATCATCAATAAGAAAATATTATGTTTCTGGATGTTCTTTGTCCTAAAGTGATATTAAGTAGTTCTATTTATATAATCCAACTAGCACGGTGTAAAAGCTTCAAGGTCTTATGGGTTAAAGAGTAGCTGAGTTACCCTGAACAAAGCATCTTAGTTTACAGCTCTGCTTCTGACCCTGTTTGTGAATGTTCCAAAAACACTAAGCTCATTGAAAGTGACTTTATTTATTTTTTAATGCTTTGGGAAATTATCATTAACTGGAAGTAACTATGGTACTACCATCATTTCTATACAATCCACGTGAAAGGCTTCGTATAAGTTTATTTTGTTCAAACAAATCTAGAGTAGAGAAACCATTCAGTAGAGACTGTAACAATGGAAGTTGTGTCAAACATCTCATAAGAGGAATTAAATTACAGATAATGTGGACTAATCTAACATAATACAGTATTATATGACCAGGACAGGTGAGTCGAGATGAAAGTATGTTTTTGTTTATTGATGTGCTTTTCTGTCATTCCAAAATTGTTTTTAGAATGCATTGTGCTTCTGAATGCAAGGTGTTGGTTTTATCTATTGTCGATCAAACAAAGGAGGCCAGGTTTATCTTTAGATAGGAATTCAAGTAAGGAAAAGAAAATATGCTTTCTAAAATATAATAAACCTATTTAATCTCTGGGACTGATTTCAATTGGGGTATGAAAGATTAGGTTCTATTGGGAGTTAGATCATGCAGGGTAATGGTCAATTTGTATTTATTTCAACAATGTCAATCAGCATCTCTAAGTGTCCTTACTGGTCATGGTGAGGGTGATTGACAAGTCTGAAGACACAGAAAAACTCGACAAATTACTGTTTGCTCATTAGTTGCAGTGCACAGATTTGAATACTGCTTTGCTCTTGACGTAACCAGCTTTCTGATTAATTAATAATTCCTGTTTCTGATTTTAAGGTATACTTACTGTCAAGAGCCTAGAGGGAATAGTAGGAATTAGGATGAAAGACTTCAGTGAGATATTAATACACAGATACACAGAAGTGTCCATGAGCACCTCCTGGTAATAGGAATAGACAAGTCTAACCCAAAAGAAATGAGTCAGACCTTTTACAATACAGCCTGATACTGAAAGTCTGCAATGTCCACATCACATTTGCTTTCTCTCCTTCAAGCTGTGTTCTGGGAGCTGAAGTGGCACAGCTAGGCAGTTTTAGCACTAATTCCTCTGAATTACCAAATTAAATGTCTAACAGCCGATACGATGTGGAAAAATCAGCTATATCTGTCTGTAAGCAGCCTTAGAAATCATCACAGCCTTTTACTTTTCCTGATCTGGTCATCTAGAAAACACTAAATTGAGAGCAAGAAGGTATTTTTAGAAAGCATAAGGAAAGTATTTCAGCTCTTCCAACAGGAGACTGAAGCCTGTTGTTCAATGTGATCCTCCCAGCTTTATCTGTGTAACAGAGTGATGCTGATTTGTATCGTCTGAAACATGTCTGGAGGAACAGAAAGATGTCACCTCGCCAACACGCTCTTAAAAAAAGAAGAGTGATAATGTGTCAGTAAAATTTCTGTGAATTCTTCTTGATTTCTGCTCTCTTTATAGAAATAACAAAAATGAGAAGTCGAAGCAAACTGATAGCCACAGAGAATCAATGCTAAAAGCTAACCCTAGCTGATATTTTTTCTCCTTCTCTATAGTACACTCTTTGGTTGGCAGTGAGTTTTCATGCATCACTGTCTTAATACTGCAAACCAGCCTGGGAATTAGGACTGTTAGTCTGCTGACTCGCTGTGGCTTTGGGCAAACCGTGGAGCTAAAATTTCAAGTGTCATCTAAGTCTGGGGCTGTGGACCCCTCTGACTTTATGATGAGGGCACCTGCTTTAAGAGACGGGGAGGGAATCTTAACGGCATCTGCTAACGAAGGTTTGCAGACACTTCCTCTTCATGCAAAGCGAAGCCTCTGCTGCTTTCCGTGGGTGGATCAGGGGAATGAAGAGGGAGGCTCTGACCCTTAAAGCCTTGCTGAAAGTCTTGGATCTGTTTTGTAAGGCAATATTCCCAGAGACTGCTGTTACATGCCATGATCCAAGCAGTCTATCTCTAGCTCACCAGACTTGAGTTAGTTGTCATAGCCCTCACCTCACTGGTCGCTGTTAATGTGATTCCTCCTCAAAACATAAGGACATAAAGGAGAATGGATATGGAAATTATGACTATAATAAAAGTGAAGAAATAATAACAATAACAGTGGCAATAACAATAATAATTATAGTAATGTGTCAGAGTCACACGGTGAATGAATTTACTATATTTAAACCAGCAGAAAATGAATCATCTCTACTATGCTAGTCAAATATCAAGTAACCCTGTGCATCCTTCCCTTTTCTTCTGCAGTCCCATTCCCAACACCCACCTTCTCTAAGCTGGCCTCCAGCATTTGCTTCCTCCTCTCCTACCTCCTCCTATGCTCCGTAACACTCAAGCCCAGCTGGCTCAGGCCAGCTGCTCAGCTGAATGATGCATTGCACAAGTCTCCAATAACCTACCCCTATCTGAGCAGTCTGTGCTTGCAGGACCTGCACTACCTGCAATTCAGTGGAGCTCTGGGGAGGCTCTCTCTAGGGTCCTACGGACACAAAATACCCATGCGATTGTTCAGACAAGCTTATTTCTTGTGCAGAGTAAGATATGAGTGAGCTGTAAGAGATGGCCAGCTCTACAACATCTGCAGAAATTCAGGCTGCCTTGACCTTTAACATATGTGAACCTTACCAAATAGTAAAGGTTGATCTTGTCTACAAATAACAAGTGGGCAGTGCCAGCCCAGTGCTGGCATGTAAATTTATCTCTGCAGTATTTTGGCAGTGACTTCAAATTGCAGATGAAGTACTAGAGCAAACATCTCCTTTTCCATAAAGGATGATGGCTGAATTCCCCCCAAAACCCTTTAGTTTTGGTGTGTCTTTTCCAAATGACCTCAAAGCTAGTTTATCTTTTCTTGGAGGCTGAATGGCTGAATCAACCCTGCAGTGATTGGGACCCAATGGTTTTCAGCGCAGGAGTAGATAATCAGTATTTTATCAAGAGGTTTGTCTTGCAAATGATTTAGTCAAGCGATTGCTACAATGAGTAATAAAGATATATTCTACCAAAACCTCCTACTGCCTTTAATAGAGTAAGTTAATTCCTTTGCTTAGTGCTGAAGATAAATGAAAAGAAAATAAAAATGCAAAGAAAAGTCTAACATTTAAGAATGTGCACCTCCAAAAGAGTTACAGTCTTAAACTGGATCAGACTAATCTCTAGTTTAGAAATGATTATGTTTGCAAATAGTAACGTCATGTGCTGATGACAAACCATCTAAATTTTAACCTCGCAGCAGAAGGAATGTTGTTATTTAAGAGGAGAAACAATCTCCCCCCTCCACCTCCTTTAGCTGAAATGAATTAGGTCCCAAATTATCAAAGCACTTTAGTATTAACTAGGTATGTGAATACATTAGTTCCTTTGCTTTCCCAGGCATCACTCACTTTTTAAAGTGCCTTGGAAGAATGAGCCCTTAGAACAATTTTGGCCCTGTCTTCCATTTGCATCTGGCAATTTGGCATAACCATTTATTTAGTGCTGTGAAGGTAAAGTTTATGTCTGCAAGTCAACAAGCAGCAATGCCAGTCCAACAGCTTGATGCTTCCACAGGAGAAGGTCTCCCCCTTCCTTGCTTCTCTGTGCTTTCCCTTCACGATCCCTACCCTCTCAGAGTCCTGTCCCCATTGCTTTGTCTCACCCTTTACCTCTTTCCTTGAGCCAATTCAACCAGTTAACTCAGCAGAGAATTATCCAACTTTCTGACTATTTCCTTCCAAGATAGGGAGGTGAATTGCCTAATGGAGGCATCTGAGGAACACTGCAGTCAACAAG
This sequence comes from Anseranas semipalmata, assembly GCA_013399115.1. Lineage (NCBI taxonomy): Eukaryota > Metazoa > Chordata > Aves > Anseriformes > Anseranatidae > Anseranas > Anseranas semipalmata. Next base: position 138,140 of record VXAA01001785.1, on the reverse strand, counting down.
AGGTATGTGGCAGCAACTGCATAGACAGTACCACAAGTAGAAAACGTGTGGGCAGAGGTGGGATCTACGCTTTCTGCCAGCAATGAGCTGTAAGATTCATCCACCACATCTTGTAGAAGTGGACAGTGGATTACATTGGGTCTGATTCTCTGCTGTCATGAAATGTATGTAACTGATTGAACAAAAACACATGGAAAAATGCCAACAAGTTAGAGTAGAGGTATTTTAATCTCTTTCATTTGGGTTCCTTCTATCGCCCTGTACAAGTAATGGAAAATCAGACCAAATGTACCAACTCTTTTTCTCTTTAAGATAGTGGACCCATTTTGAGAATGTCACATGGTTCTTGAAGCGATAAATCATTTCAGAAGAGGACTAAAAGTAACAAAACCATAAGCAAATATTATTGTCAGAGTTGTTTTTTTTTAATTTGAAAAAAAAAAAGTCAGAAATACAACAAATACCTTTAATCCACCAGCTGTGGGACAGATAAACATCTCAATGAACATCTCAAAGATGTTCACCATGAAGGAGTAAATCCAGATGGTTCTTCTAAATGTTTTTCACCAGTGAAGCTGGACAGAGAATAGAATTCAACCTTCAGCTCTGTTTTGTTTGCTTTGGCTAATTGAAACTGAAGTTTTGCTTCCCACTTTCCCCCATTTGCCAGGCTTTCTTCTTGGACTATAAAACAAATTAATGAACAACTTGTAATTAAAGAAAGGGTCTTGTTTTCTTCACCTTACATTTATTAATGAATGGGAATGATTTGAAATATATCAAAACCATAAATGGATTGGCTCTTGCATTTTGTAAAAACTAATGTACTGTGACTTGTGAACATCTCTACACAAAAGATTACAAAGAATATTTGTTGCGCTCTCTAATAGGAGCAGCAGGGTTGTATTATAGAAATTATAGCACTTTTGATGATGCATGGAATGTATATATTTGCAGTTCTAAAGCCTGATTTAGAGTTGGAACCCCAATTCCCTGATAAATGGGAATGGGTCTGTAAATGCCTTTTGAAAATAGTTTGTGATGTATTTGCAGGGGGCTACTGGGGAAATAAGACCTCTGATTTTAAGCTGCAATCTTTGATACCTCAGTCTGAGAAGGAATGAAATCACCAGGATTGTATTTACTATTCCAGCACTTGAGGATAGAAATAAACTGGAAATGGAAAGACTGGATTTGGCTCTGAAGATTTCAGAATTATGTTCTATGCAGTTTATTTCCATAGTACATGCTTTAAGAGTGTTTTTGAGCTCTGTTCTGTTAATATAAAGTCTATAGAGTTAAGTGCATGCATGAAGTGTAGTGGAAGAAAGAAAATCAATGTTCTTAATATGCACCTAGTTTTGACTAAATTGTTTCTGCAAATTTTAGATATTTTTGCAATGGTCTTTGGCCAAATAGTGTATGAAGGAATCAAGTGATTATTCTCTCTGCATTTCTTTGCTCTATTTTATTTTCGCACTTTTTTTTTTTTTATATTTACTAATTGAAAAAAAAAAAGATTATGGATTTTATGGTGTCTTTTGTCAAGAAATAGGAAATTCTTTGTAAATACTATCACACACAACAAAATTAGTTAAAACTGTAGTTGTTTCTAAAACAGGCTGCAGTGGCTATATAAAGGACACAAAAATGCTATTAACCAATTCAAATTTAGTAGTAAATAGTGCTTTTGAAGCTGAGGGAATATTTTGTTAGGTATTTTGTAGTTACCTGAATTGGAAACTGGCCGGGACACCATGGTTGACATTACATGTGTCACGAAAAACTCTGAGATCTGTTTTTTTTCTTAAGTGAACAAGACGTTGTTTCTTCTTAAGATTCAAATTCCTTTTTGATTATATTTTTAAATCCTATTCCAAATGCTACATAACCAGAAACCTGCTTCTTTGAACAATCATCTGATGACACTTACCTTCTCCCAGGACACACATCCTGAAATGCTGCTTAGTTCTATCATAGACCAATGTCCTGGCAGCCCTTGTGAAGTGCTTTTCAGTTTGGAGAAATGCTAAAAATTTGCATAATGTGGAAAAAATACAGGATCTTTGAAACTATAACTTCATAATTCTCCTCCTCGGGGTTTTTCAGTCTACCTAGTACACATGGGCTCAAATTCAAACTGAAGAGAGATTTAAAAAACATTTTTTTCCAGGAAAATTAAAAGATGTGACATATGCAAACTAGAAACATGTTCCCAATCCCTCTCCAGGAGAGGCTTCTTCCTTTCTTTACTTCCTAATTTTACCTTTGGCTTTGCCACCTCTGGAAACTGGTTGTAAAATGAAGCCAACACTGCCCTTGAGAGTAGGCCATAAGGCAGAGTGCGTGAAAACCCTGGCTATGAGGTCTTCTTTATCACCAGCCCATGCAGCTGTGATGAAGGAAGATTTATTTTCATTACAAAAGACCAATTTTCTTCTAAGGAAATCTTTGCCATCCTCACCAGGCTGGCAGAAAGCCATACCCAGCCAAACCACAGACAGTCATGTCCCTGTAACAAGGAGACGGGTAGTCCCATGCTGCTCCTTGTCTGGAGCCATAGTGTGGGCTCTGTTTTTGGGCAGGCATGTCCTCTCCCACGGGGGTGCCCTGGCTGGCACAGGAGTCTCTACATGCAATGCTTTGGCTGGGTTGGCTGCTGAAATGTCTGTTCTGGAAGAAGCCTCAGCCCAATAGAGCTGGAAAGAAAAGGAAAGAGGAGACCCCTGGGCCAGTTTTTTGTCTTTTATGTAATTATCACACTAAGCTTGCTGGAAAAGAAAGACACAATGAATTCCTGACTCATGAAACAGTTACCCAGGATTTGCTCTCCCTGTCTTACCACAGAAAGTGTGATGCACAACACACAACATTTTGTCCACTGCTATTTAAAGCTGCACCGACTTTACATAGACTTTCTCACCTGTCTGCCAAAGGTGAAGGTATTAAATATGTTCTTACAAATGGTATTATGTGCATTTTCCTTTCATTTATGTTGTTTTCCACACAAGTAGTTATAGAGTAAGGTAAGGTAGATTAGAGTTGACCTTATTTTAAGTACATCAAATATTGTAATGTACACTGTATAAAAGCATAGGGTGTTTTCATAAGAAACTGCAGTCTTGCCATGAGTAGCATATGAGTGCACCAGGGATTTTGTGTAGTGCTGCTTATTTTACCAGAGATATAATGCAGGCAAAGGTTAAAATGATACTTGGCACTTTCACAAAAATGTCCTGTGATTTTTTTTTTTCCCCCAAATTTTCCACCTCTTTCATTCTGTGCATTCTTCTGGATAGTTAGGTCTAAAAGCTGTTGGTCTTTGTCACCCTTACTGTTTAGTACTTGGTCCCCTCACAAATGCTTTCATGCTCGGGCTATTAGATCAACTGAAGCTGTTTCTAAGAATGCTCTGTCCACCCTACAATAAACAGTTTGTTCCCATTCAAACCACTAGAAATAAGTGTCCAAGGACATGGGAAGGTTTTGCACTGGACAAAGCTTTAATTAACTGTTGCATACATATGGACAAGCTCTGGGGGAAAAGTACAGTCAGCCAAGAGGAGCTGTATATAAAAGAAAGGAAACAGATTTGGGCTAAATGATATTGCCTGCCTATCTGTAATATGGAAGATAAACAAAACTACATTTGAGAAGAGTTTGCTAATAATTTTAGGTATCTTTTCTACCGTTGACAATATTCTCTGTTCATATTGATGGTGAACTGTCTTCTAGCATTTTCTGCTACTTTATTGTCAAAAACAGGTCAGAACAATTCTCTGATGAAAAGAAACTAAAATGTAGAATATAATTATGTAATTTTTCCTGTAAAGAAAAAAGAGGTTAACTACCATGAGTAAATAAAACAGGCCAGGCACTTTCCTTCAGTTCTGACTCCAATTGGCTTGACAGGTCTCACTTCCCCATAGTTAATTTCTCCCAGCTACACAAAACAGGGTGACTGTATTTTAACTGCCTATTCGGAATGGTCCCTGCCTGTGTTATCTCCCACTTCTCTACAAAAAAGTGGCCTGGGAGTGTTGTAGTTGGCTCAGATCAAAACTGTGCCTAGGGATTTTACTACTCATTTAAAAGCATGCATAGCAGTGTTTGGTCTGGGCCCCAGCCACGCTTGGTTAACTAGTAGAGATGTAGCCTAAGGCTTTTTGAGTCCTCAGACGTATATGGTCCAATGTAATTGCTACACACGCAGCCAGAATTGCCCTGACCTACAGAGGAGGCTGAAAAACAACAGAAAAATGCTACTTTAGTTGCCATTTTTACAGTTTGTTTAATAGCCTGATGAAAGGAAAACTGGCTAGGATGCCTTTGTGCAATGGCATTGAACCTGGACAATTTCCCTGTTACTAGTCCATAACTTCAAATGCCTATATGATTGATCCAAATTGTGAATGGCTACTAGGGCTTTCCTCTGAGATATTCAAACAATTTTACCTCTCACAGACAGTGGCTGTGCTTTGATGCGTGAAAGGTGACAGATTCTACCTCTGACTCTACCTCTTAAGAGACAAGGAAGGAAAACAGGGTAGTTACCATCAACTTTTCAGAGAAAAAGATTTTTATAAATAGTACTTACAGAAAGCTTCAGTCAGACAGTGTGACATACTTCAACGTGTTTATTGCTGAAATAAAGGTGAGGCTGTAAATGCAAAGACCTTCTTTGAACTTTCTGCCCTATGTAAACATTGCATCATAGTAGATAGTGTAGATGGAAGGTTTTGCAAACGTCAATATGCTTTGGTAAAGATACTTCACTGAAGGACTTGCAGCTATCTCCATGTATGTTTTTTTTATTTTTTTCTCTTTGATCAAGTAATCTGCATATTCTGCAGAATACATTGATAATTGAATAATTACATACTCTCTCTCTCAAAAATCTGCAGAAAGGAAGATTCTTCAGGAAAAGTAGGAAATCCAGAGCACTTCCAGAGCTACTGGTTTAAATGAGTTTACTTTCTGACCAAGGAGTAATGTAGACAACACTGAAGTCAGTGAGAGACTGGTAGAAAGAAAACCCCTGCTGTGTATTATCACGTAAAGAATTAAGTATTTGCATATTACAATAAACAAACACCTATTTAGTCTCTATCTCAACTAAAATATATTGCAAATAAACGTATCAATCACTGAAGTTGTCACAACCACAGTTGGCCTTAGAATAGGGAATTTTCACATGTATTTAGATTTTGAAATGCAAAGACAGGCAGTGTAATCTTAAAGTTTAATCTGTTATGGATAAGATTAACTCAAAAACACAGGGATATTCCAAGTGATATTACAAAGATGTAGTGTAAAGGGTGATGTCTAGTTAGTCTTAACTCTCATGAGACTATAATGTGATAATAAAGAGCACAGACGATAACTTTTGTCTCTTTTCAAAACATTTAAAGTTCTGTTCAAGAGCAGTAAGATACAAACAAATAAAGCTGGAAGAATAAAAGCTGGAAGAGTTAAAACCAGTATGTGTGACAAGGATTAAAAGATAAGCAGTACTGTAATTTTGTATGGCTGAAATCCTGCAATTCTTCTTCAGCAATGTCTCTCTCTGACTTTGGCAAATTTTTTGATTGATCTATGAAGGCCTGTTCCAGTTCCATGTAGAAATCTAATGGAACATTGAATTAATACCCAAGGAAAGGCTGATGCAAGTGGTATGTGTTTTATGAAGGATAATAGTGTTATATTATATATACAATATAATATAAAATTATATTACATTTTATAAATTTAAGAGTAAAATTAGAGAAAAATTAGATAGCTAATATCACAAAAAATGTCAGTTTGGTGTTCATGCTGTCCTATAATACATAAAGGAGAGACAAATAATGTCTCTAAGCAATCTGAAAACTCAAATAGTATAAATTTCTTCTGCTGGAATCTCTCTCATAGGATGACTTCAAAGCAATTAGACATATAGTTTTTGTTGTTGTTGTTGTTGTTTGTTTGTTTTTCTCCTAAGAGATTTGTCTGCATTTGTGGAATTTCCTTCAACTGCAAATAGCCTATGCTGCAGCCCACTATTTTACCCTGCCAGAAAGCCTCATCATTTTTAACTCCCAGCAGTTGTTTCTTGTCTGTGTTAAGGCTATAACCACTTTAGCAAATAGTACATCCAACAGGCCTTATCTGTAGGTCAAAGCAGTTGGTATTGAGAATTGTATGTCCATCCTATGCAGGTTTTGAAGGAGTTTATTTTGGACTAGCTCTCATCTGCTCCTGTGGACTGAAAACTCATTCTAGTTGCATGATGTTAATTCATCTCCTGAAGCACAACTTTTGGTTTAGTTATGTTGGAAAGGAATCCATTTGTTGTGCTCTAAGACCACTTCATGGTATGAATTGAAGACAGCAAGTGGGGATAACTGCTGCAAAGAAATGTCTAAAGTGTGATACTTGTTCCTAAAGTGATAATGCTGTTATATGAAGTTCTCTTTCCATGTGTGTGCTCATCTTGCCAGCTTCACAACTTTGGGGTAGATTTTCAGTGACCAGAAGAAAAACCTTGTCTGGGAGAGCTGGAAGAGCTACCTTCCTACAAATATGTGTAGAAATGGTTGCAGCTCACTCTGTTCTCCTGGAACAGAAAAACCTGACGATCTTCTCTTTGTCTTCTGGGAGATCTTTTTTCAAACAATGCACCAATAATGGATATGAAGGGCAATAACAGCTATCTTCTGAAGAAATACTCTAAGAAATGTGTGGATAATACCAGAGGTCTGGAGCAAATTTGCCAGACTAGCCAAGAAGTAATGATGCAATTTGCTTTTATAAGAAAAATGAAAAGGCAAGGTAAGGCAAGAAGGACATTGTTCTGTGAGTACTAAAGCTAAAAAGCCTGATTCCCTGTAGATTTCTGTCTCCCGGTTGGAGATTTTTGTGTCTGAAGATGAGTAGGCTCTAGCTGAAGTTTCTCCTATGGTAGGGCCATTGACAAGAACACTTGGATCTTTCTGATGATTTATAAGGCAAGTGTTCATACTTCTTCTCAGCCAGAGCATCTATGAAATACATCCTTATGCAAACACAGAGTCTGCTGAACATCCCTATTTTTCGTAGTAAATTTTAATGAGGACCATCCTACACTGTTATAAAGTGTTGAAAATCTTTTCCAAAAGGATACAAAAACTGGGGTAATTTTATTACTGTACGAAGCATGCATATTAAATATTTATTTTTAACAAAATAAATACATGTCACTTGTCCAAGAAAGTGCTAATATTCACAATTATTTTTATCCAAGGAAAAATAAAGGTGCTTCTTTGAAGATATTCCCATACTTGTATTTTTGGACAAAGACTGGTGATAGGCTAATATAATTAAGTTAGTTTCTGTTGGCTTACTAAAGACAGTTGCACTGTGAAGTATTTTGATTGTCCATAAAATGAAATTCCAGAAAAAAATGAATGCGTGTGAAAGGAAGTGGCTCTGTAATGGAGGTTTTGTGGAATTTGACTGGGAGGGCTTTAAGTGGGAGTAGATTGAAATATTATCTCTTCCTGGCTATGAAGAGGCTATATAAGAAGCTATACCTAAGTAGTAGAAGATCTAAGAAGCGACATTCTCCAGGAAGCACAGTCCCTCCTTCATGTCTCCACTGCATGTGAAGGGCATCTCACACACACACGTACATGCACACACACAGACATGCAGTATGTTTCTCCGACCTCATGCAAGAAAGGCTGGCTGCCACAGTGAGCTGAGGTGTAGTGACAGGTGTGGGGCATAGCTCCTTCTCCCAGCTCCTTTTGCGACCTGTCCCCCTCTCCCGGCTGATGGCGGGAGGCAGTCACATAGGGCGTGCAAGCTGCTGACACTCATCAGCTCTTGCGGCCTAGCTCCACATGGACACTGTCGCCATACAACTAGAATGATTCCTGACTGTCCTGGATTTTGCCTTATTTTACTTCAGACTTTAAAGAGGCAGAGCCATTGCTTTCTAGTATCTCCTCTGGTCACAGAAGTGCTTAAGCTCTGCTGAGGTATGAAAAATCTTTTTCTGCTCAGGCTGCCACATCAAAAACATACGATTTTCATAAATTTCTAGTACAGCTAAGTGTTGAAAGGTCTTTCTTTCATTTGATCCCACTAATACTTGATGCTAAAGAACAATAGCTCCAATAATAGCAGAATTTGATGATTGTAATTATGTACTCATTTTTTTCATCTTATCTGTCATTGCTATAAGGCATTGATTCTTATCCATGGTGTAACTTTATTGATTGTTGACATTATGAGGATGCAAGCCAAGTGAACTTTGTAACTAAGCACACTTTTTCTTTAGAAACATGTTTTTCTGAAAAAAAAAGAAATTCTCACATTTGTTATTGTTCTCCATAATTTGACTTTTTTTTTTTCACGTTTTAATTTCCAAAGTTTTTCCTTTCTTCATTAAAAAAAAGCTTGAAGAATTTCCTCTAATTAGTTTCTAATGACAAACAACATCTTGACCTCATTTGTCAGAAACTACAGAGCTGAACTGTATCATTTAACAAGGGAATACCACACATGTATGATTAATGTATGGCACTTTCCATGACCCTATTTGACTCCCTTTGTGAATATTTCACATATTTAGCATTATATTTTCAATCTCAGATGAAATAAAAGTCAAGAGCTCATAGCATACAGTGCTTCGTCTTATCAAAAGAGCAATAATAAATGAAAAACAGAGCTTCAAGATATTTTTACATTAATTACAAAAATAAAATACAATCAAAGACTGTGGAAAAGCTACATATTCAATTTCCCTCTGCCTTTCACTTTTTAGCGTTCATCTTAAATCTAAATAGAAATGTCCTGAGACAAAGGGAAGGCGGGGAGGCAGAGAGACGTGCATGTAAAAAAGCTAACAGGGTATCCTAACTTCAGCCTGGAAAGCAAAGGCACACTAACAGAATGCTCTGAGGGGAACGTGGTATTCTGCACACACCAAAATCCCCTTGACTGGCAGGGATGCCCTATTACATCAACAGTAATAAAGAGTTGACCTGACCAAGCCCATGTCATTTGGGGCCTCTAATCTATTACTAATTTTTATGCATCTGTAGGATGGGGTCAGCTTCTCCAGAATATAAAAACTTCTCTTAATGGAACAACTTGGTTACCGTAAAATCCAAATACATACCCCTTTGTTTTCTACAGCATACACCATTCTGCAGGAGGGTGATATCATTTCATAGTCTTCACCTTTGTGCTCCCCGTCCTTCTTGGAACAAAGCCATGCATGTTAGTCAGACAAAACTCTCATTGAAAGCACTGGAATTTTGCCGGAGTCTAACATTAAGAACCAGCTCTTGTTTTGTCTCAAGTACAAAAGGACAAGGAGGATTCCCACTGTTTTTTATTTAACTTGAGGCCACATTATAATGCTCAGACCTATCCATATCCTTCTGTAAGCAGCAGGGAGACTGCGCAGTCTGTGTATCCTTTTTGAGATTCAGTCTTCTCTCCATTGGGCCTGTGCTATCCAAATGGCTTACACACCTTCAGGAACTAATAAATAATAATAGGACTGGTGGACACTTCTGTATTAGCACATAGGTGCCCGCATTGTAAGATTGGATTTTCTCTGAAATTTTCTTATTCAAGTACTGGGAAGGCTCTGCTCCCTTCATTCACTTAGTCGATCAAACCTTCATACACTGATCTATTTCATCTTACTTCATCATGGCTCATATATGTGTGCCCCCAATACTCAAACTCAGGTGTAGCTGAAGATTACACTATGCTACGGCATCAATCTAATTTGTTGTTAATCAGTAATTTGTTGCTGCATCAGTATAATTTGTTGCTTTGTGGTCATACATACTGACCCACAGTTAGCAATACATGATATGTGTACACAGTATTTGCTAAAAATTAGATATATTATTCCTTTGCTTATTATTCTCATTATTATTTTTTATTTTTATTTCAGTGAACTATAGCAGGAACTATAGCACAATGATAAAAGAAGTTCTGGATTTGTATGTGTCAGTGACAAAATTCTCATTCATTATAGTAAGGACAGATTTTTTTCCATACATATAAATTTCCTAAAAATGTGTGTTTGTGACAATATGCCTATTTGTCCACAGACACTCCTACTTTACTAATGTGGTGGTGGTGTTGTTTTAATCTTTTCTCATTCCTATCAGATACTATTCATTTTAAGGTTAAGTAGCTTCCCAAAATATAGATTTATTGAAATGAAGAACAATAGAAACACATGGATCAGAAAAAAATAATCAGATAAAATAATGTGTAATGGTTTGGGGAGGCCACTTAATATATATAGATTTTATTAACAGTCACTTTAACAATGCAAAGTGCCCATGGCATAATACATCCTTAATAGCACAGAAGAAAAAATAGCTGCATGCATACGAGGTGAAATATGAAAGTGCTCTCACAGAGTCATTTTCAGTACCAGTTTGTTACATTTCCACACTTGTTTTTTAATATGAATGGTATTCTGTATTTTGAGGTGTAAAATGTGAACTACAGATGCACTGAGAGACTGAATGATCCGTAAGTGAGTTCTGTGCAACTGGATCTTCGTCGCCTTCAGCTGGATTCAGGGGACAGGGCCTCTGGAAAGCAGTGTGGAAGACTGGGATTAGGTTACCTGACAGGAAAGCTTTGAAATGTGTTTCTGGGGGCCATGAAGATCCTATAAGCACTTGTTCTGGGCACACATAATAAATCCCGTGTTAGGAAATATTACGTGGCAGCCTGTGACAAAAGAAAATCAGTTTTTTGGAGAAAGAGCCACTGCAGGCCTTCAAGGTGATAGTGGCACCTACATTTTTAAGTGGGCCTTTGAAAACTGAAAACTTTGAAAACCTTTCACTCTACCTACACTCAGCATTCAGCGCTATTACTGAAAGGTATTCTTAGTGTTACACACCAGCTTACAGCTTTTTATAGGCAGTGATACTGCTGCCCCAGAGCTTGCTATTGGAACGTATTTTGTGTAATATACTGAATTGTACAATATAAATTGACAGTAAAGCTGCTGCTCCCATATAGACCCAGCATCTAACAGAGAGATCATGTTAACAGAAATTAGAAGCCCAGTGAATTTGTGTTTTGCAAAACTCCTTAGACCACGTTGAGTTTTAATAGTTGTAAATCAGCTTTGTGTTACATTGCAGGAGTAACAACTCCCCAGACACCTTCTGAAATAATCTCTTTTCATGTCAGGACAATGTTAGCTGGCATTCTTTATTATAGATGTGAAGAGGAATGTACCTGGTCTCTATTGCTGTACTTCTAGGTCAAACTTCAGCTTAGACCAATTCTTCCTGGGTGATTAATAGACACTACAATGACAGATATACTCGAATGGTGCCTCTGAAGCAGTAGCGTGACAATGGTATGCTGTTAAAGACACATTGCTCCAGAGTATTAAATGATTAACACTTGACACAATATTTATTCACTTGTCGTTTATCATTCCTGAAATGTTTCAGGGAATATCTTGGCATTCAAGCATCTTGCAAGAGATTATTATTTTTAAGAGATTTCTCACTAAAAGTGGTTCATTTCTGTTTGCATCTTTTATTTGAGCTCTCTGGAGGTCATTACACAAGCTCCACAAGACCTCCTTCCAGACATAAAGAGCTTCATGTTGCCTGTCTGCTCCTATGATCCCATCACCTCTGATGGGAAGGGTCTTAGATGCAGACTGTTGATAATCATTACTGAGCTCAGTGGCATGCTGTCACTCCACTCTGCAGCATGCGTATGATGTTGTCTTCGTAACACCAATACTAAAGCAACTGAGAATTTATCGAGGCTAATAGAGATTTTGCTTATTACTTTGAAATAGTGCCAGAGGGACTAATAAAAAAGTTATGGATGTGTCTCACGCTGTCAGTCTCTCTAATGTGGCCTTGCTCATACTCCTGTTTACAATATTTCTATATACAAACAACAACAGCAATACAGCCTAGTCTTTTCTTTTCCCTTACCTGGCTTTTCCTTCCCTTAAAGATGTTGCTGATAGCTTTGAGTCCCTCTGCTCTATGTGTGTGAGGGCTGCTGTGTAAGGACAGCTTGCTATGAGGTGGGAGTTGGAAGTTTTTCCTGACTTGCACCCAAACAGCCTCTCTTAGATAACCAGTAACCATTTGGGCTGATGTGACCAGGACACAGCTGTTTGCTGCCAGCTATAAAACTAGCTTCCTAGTTTTCTATTAATTTTCTATTACATTGCCCCAGCCTTTACCTCATCGTTTTTTCCTACCCACAGCAGCTGATTCCAAACTGTATTATTTCTGCCTTGTCTTGACTGAAATTCTGCTTGGCTTATTTCAAGTGATCAAGACTTCCCTAAACACTCATGTCCATAGTACAATAGTGCCAACTACAGAAAGCCTGTTCTGGAATGGGGAGGAAGATGGGAGTGCAAAATAGGTAGCAAAATGAACACGGATTGATCTTCCTACAAAACTGCCCAGAGATTAGATTCCCTGGGCTTCTTAGCATGTTATTGCACTTCCTGCAACTTTGAATTTTGTGTTCTTTGATAATGTTATCATGAAATTGCATTGTTTGATACAACTAATTTAAGAAGATACTAAAGAAATGTTTGGAAGAATGCAAAATGAAAGCCAGTTTCAATAGACAGATCTCACCATAAAAATAGATTCAAGAGAATGATAACATTAGCTGTGCTGGGATTCCTTAGTGGGATACACAAGCATGACTGTGATGGATTATAGCCTGGGTATGGAAAGACTACATAGAATAACCACTTGGCATAGGATTTAGGAAATCTGCCGTGAGTAAAATATCTTGATTGCCCGGAAGTTTAGGCATAACATGAGAGCAAGACTTTCTTACCAAAGATGTCTTATGTGTTAATGTGCTAATGACTGCAGGATTTTCAAACACAAGAGTGACAAGGGTTATATAGCTAAGGTGTTTGGATAGTTCAAAGCCATTTCCATTTTACTAGAACATTACAGTCCTGTGAGCTGCAGTGATGGCTGAATGGATCTTCACATGCCATTACTGGATATTTGGAAGAAATTAATTATATGTGGAGAGGGAGAGACTTTTATGAAGAATGTTTGATTTTGCCTATCAACTTCTCAGAGAACTTTTTATTTGAATGTAATTGTATGGGTTCCTACCCTTCCTTAATTACACTTTGAGTTGCAGATAAGAGCAAGGTCAGAATTTCCAGATGAAACTGCATTATTGTTTTATTTTATTTGTGTAAAATATAGACAGTAACTGTTCATATTTTTGAGCCTCAGTGTGATTTCGGAGTTTAGAATCAAACCTGAAGTCACGTGAATTTCACCTCTGGATTTAATGTAAGCATCCTCAAACCTCTTCTCCAAAAATCATTGTTCTGGTACAATATCACATACATAATGTAACATCTTAACATGATGCAGTATGAGCTGCATGTTGTCATATTTTGGATCAAATGTAATATAAACACTATTATGTAAATGTAATAGAAACACTGAATACTAGACATAATGAAAATACCTCAGGGCATGTTTTATCATAGCAGAATTGTTATTGTCCTGTTTTAACACTAGCAGTTAACCAAATTTTGCACTTCTTCAGTATGTTTCTCTTAAAAAAAGGTAAAGCTGCTCGTGAAACTAGAGCTCACTGGTGGAGTTACGTTTACAAGGAATGCGCAAATTTCTGCTCCTCTGCCTGCAGGACTACGTAGCATGTTGTTTCTTGGCACACACTCTCACAGTCCTGTAAGATCACATTCAGGTGGTGCCTTCAGGCCATTCCCACAGCCCAGTCCCTCTCTGTCTCCTGGGTTGGCTTTTATACTCTTTTTCCCTTTCTTTCACAGACAGTTGAACATACATAAAAGTACTTGCAGCAAAAGATCTGCTCTCATGTTGTCTTCTTTTTGGGCAGTGGTCCATTAATGTTTTTTGGGGGAACACGTGGCTTTTTTTTACTATCTTTTCCCTAAAGGAATTTCAGTAGATTCTCACATTTACTCCTAAAAAGTATGGCAGGTTTACCTACTGTCATCAACATGTTTTAAGTCAAAACACAGCAGTATTAATCTTTCTTTCTTAAGGGACTGACCTAACAGTTCTTAGACAGATGAATAACTCTTCCAAAATATCAGTCTGACTCATCGCTTTCTGTCCACATAACCCCCCTCTAGTTTTGTTTGGTTTAATGGCATTTTTCACTTCCCGTCCTGAACTATCAGATAGTGGTTCTGCAAACTGTAAACAGTGGCAGGGTTTCCACCTAAGAAACTTCTGTGGTGGGTGATGTGTAGGGACAGTTTAAGCCAAGCAGGCTGGAAAGCTTTACTGTGGCAAAGGTAAGACAGATTCTGGAGGGTTCAAATTAACATCAAAATCCTGCAGAGCCTTTTTTGCGGGAAATGTTAAAATAGGGCTGTCCCCCAACAGCGACAGATGGTCATCCCAATTAAGAAGCATATTTCCCTGTTATTTTTTACAATACAGTCAAGGCAAATATTCCAACCCTTTCCCCACTTGATTACAGCAGCTCTTTCTCTCTCTTTGTGCCTCGTTGCTCAGAGAACGCTCATCTCCCCAGACCACTGTCACAGGCCACTAGTCTGTGACAAAGCTCAGTCTCAATCTCCCACAAAGCTGAAAGAGGGAAAGTCACAAAAGAGCCCCTTTTTTTTTTTTATTCCTTTTGGACTTTGCTGTTTTCCGCACCAAGGCTGTGACAGGGACTGTGCACAGCACAGGGATAAGTGAGATGAGAGCAAGAGGACGGAACTGGCAGCAAAGCCCCAGCTCAAGATGCAGTGTCACATCAGGGATGCTCCTGTGGCCTCTGCCTTTGCCATTCCTGCTCCATTTGCCTTTCCTGCACTGCCACCACTTCTTACTCTGTCTGCACTGCTTTTTTTTTAATCCACATACTTTCTGAAAAGTGCTGAGGAATTTGTTACAATAAAAGGCATTTTGCTTCTAGCATTTTCTCTGTCTTCACAGTGTCTGTTCTAAATTATTCAGGTATTTTCATATGGTGTTCTTCCTTTACATCCTCTCTATGGCAGTATGTATTGTACACACTTTCCTTCTTCTTTCTGTCTGGATTGAAATTTAAGTAATATTTGCATGTTTATATTGTAGGAGAGAGGAAAGAAAAATACGGAGGTATCTGACAACATTTTGTTTTCCTCTGTCACGCTTAAGAGGTTGATCCTTTCAACAAAGAGTCATGTAAGTAAGACCCAATGATCCAACTATTTCAGGAAAATTCATTCAAATAGCAGTTATCAGTGGCATTTTTGTTCAGTTTTTGGAAATATATCAATCAACTGGAATTGCGTTTACAGGAATAATTAACTAAATACTAGAGAATTTTATCCATCTATTTTCCGTGGACTGAGTAACAGCTCAAAGGTTCATTGATGCTGCTGTCATAGTTTAAAGACAGCTAAAGCTAATTCATTACTACTAATTACACAGCCTGAACTTCACAAGACACTGTGACAGAGTAGAAAATCCACCTGGGAATCTGAGGCTGGGACTGTAGCCTACACTCACCTTCAGGTTCCTTAGGGCTATTGCTTAGTGACAGATAGTTTCACTTAGCATGCTTAGATTTGTGGATCTGTTAATACAGAATTTCACTGCAGTGAAGACATAATCTAGACCAAGTCAGGTCTGCGACAGACCCCAATAATCAGAGACTTCCAAGCATTCTCATATCGTTGTCTTCCTCCTATGAAATAGTCCCTGGCCTTCTTTACTGACAGAGGGAGATAAGGTTCAATAGTTAAGGTTTGATCCAGTTGTGAATGAGAATGCTTCAAAGTTTAGATGTCTCTATAGTTTTTCTCTGCAAGTTGATTTGCTGCACTTGCTGAGAACTGCCTCTCTCCCAGGCTGCTTGATTGGTGATGCCCATCTCCTCTCTGTATCCCACCAGAATCTCCTGCTGACCTTCACTGTGGAACTTTATCTGGCAGACATTCACAGAGATCATCTTCCAACAGGGCAAAGATGATCACAGGCTTCCAGCAGTTTGCACATTTATCCTCCCTTTTAAAATGTTGTAATGTTGCAGCCAGAGCACCCATCAACGAAGGAGGAAGGCGAGGTAAGCTTCCTTATCTTGTTGATGGTCAGTGGCAGAGTTGTATTGGCATAAATTCAAATGATAAGATAGGATGTCTTCTTCAGTTGGGTACTACTGTTTGCCTCTGCCTTCTGTAGTCTTCATGACTAATCATCGAGACTTCTGGACTAGGAGACCTCAGTGTATCTAAAGGGTCCACTGCTGACAATATTCAAAGTGGCGCCACCTTCTTCCATAGCCATTTCCTTCTAACCAGAAAGATAAAGATACTTTATTGCTTTGTCCAAGGAAGGAGAGGCAGAGGAAACAGTCCGTTTCCCTCCTGAAGACAGAATGGGAGAGAGACTAATTTACTTCCAATTGATGCATTTGTCTGGGAAAAGTCAGTCTTGACCTTCTACCTTCCTCCTGCCAAGGACCTTCTCCAATGACTGTTTCATTCAAGAACAGCGACACACAGACGTAGAGTATATCTGTTTTAATTTTTCTCTTGAATCAGAGTTTGATTTTTATGTTATTAATGTGATTATTGACAATCTAATTTCCTTCTAAGGCAGCACAGTTTAAAATTCTAAATGAGTTCTTTATATTTATCATTCACGTTTTGATAGTTACATTATGTTTAGGAGCTTAAATGTGATTAGTTGTCTAGTTGTTCTTTCTGTACATATACTTCTGGGCTATAGTTTTATGCAGGAAAATATGATCATAATGCATTTATAATCTTAACTTAAGTGAAGCAGTATGTTTTTTTGGTGTAAGTTCTGTTATTACTTAGCTTCACATGGCGGGGAACATGACTTGTCTAAGTTTTTTTTTTTTCCTTCATAGTTTTATGCAGTTAGTTGAAGTCAGTCCTGGAGTAACTCCATTAAATATAATGAAATTAACTTCGGCATTGGTTTGGCGCAGTGTGTTTCTATTTTAAAGTGATAAATTGTCCATAAGAAGCATAATCTTTTATTTTGCATGTGGTTAATTTCACAAGAATGGCAACAATCATTTCTGAGGCTCAACATCCTTGAAAGTATCTTTGTGGGTCATGCTGAGAATGAAAAATATTATGGATACATAGCATCAAAGGCACCAACATAAAGCTATAGTTTAAAAAGTCAGCATTCCTGTGGTATTAAAAGGAATTCATCTGAGGAAAATGGCAGAAATCATTCCTCTGAGAGGAGCAACACTGAGCAAATGTATGCATGTTAAAATGTCTAAATGTTTTACTGTTGTCTATAATTGAATTAGGTTCCAAGTGAGTGAAGGGAAAATAAGACTGTTTGAAAAAGAACAATCAATGGTACTAGTCAATGAGGGATCAAAGAGGGAATGTGACAAACAGATGAACCTGTGGCTCTCATTCAGCTGAAAATAAGGGGACACTGATCATGTTCAAATAAAGCCATCAAAGAAGACTTTCTTCAGAAGAGCATCCAGAGTATTTTCACATGTACAAATATATCTTTGACAGGGAATTATCATCGTTATTTGTGAGTGCAGTGACCAAATCAGTAGTTTTTTAAAAATACATAAATAACCTTATTTCACACTGATTCCTTATGTGGTTTCCTGACCATGCCAGGGAACTCTGTACAGACATCAGGACATACAATGACATTCCTAAAGGCTAGATTCAGTGCAGAATCAAAATGCTTTAGTAAGTGCTTTTATTTACTGAATGAGCCATGAATTACAGCTCTGTTTTCAACACTCTTTCAATCAAGCAAATAAGGCACAGAGCTGCTAAGCTCCTATCTCTCCCATTTAACAATTACAACATAGGCCCTAGAACTTAGACACTGTGATAAACTCATTGGGCATCCTGAAATTACCTTGCTCTTGTGGTAGCTTTGTTCCACTTTGTAAATTTTCAAAAGCCATGCAAAGAGTAGCAAGGATGTTCAATGGTAATAGCTCTCTAGTCCAATGGCTAGTCCATTTCCTAGGGAGATGTAACAGCTGGGTTTCTGTTCTTGGTCCAAAATGCACTTACTGAAAATAGAAAACCAACAGAAGATGCAAAAGCAAAATAGAAAGAAAATTAGTGAATAAAAAACAGATATCATAACTATCTTATGCAGTTGTTTCTGAGTGGAAGCTATTTTTTTCTTTTTTTTTCTTTTTCTTTTTCTTTTTCTTTTTTTTCCTTTTTTTCCTTTTTTTTTTTTTTTTTTTTTTTTTTTTTTTTTTTTTTTTTTTTTTTTTTTTTTTTTTTTTTCCTGAAAGGCAGTGCCTTACCTTAATCTAAACAGCAGAGTGAAACATTTCTTACAGAAACAAACAATTTTGTTGTTGTTGTTTGGATTCATTCCAAACTTTATTTTGTTTCTGATTTAATTTTCCTAAGGCCATTGACTATAAAATCTGTTCTTCACTAGTTCTCATTACAGACAAATCATTCGATCATAGACTAATTTAGGTAAAAAGTGACATCTGGAGGCCAGCTAGACAGATCTCCTGCTTGAAGCAGGACTAACTTCAAAGTTATATCAGGATGTTGGGGCCGTATAGCAGGAGCTTATCTAGTCAGGTTTTTAAAATCACTAAGGAGAGAGATTCTCTGTAATTGTTCTTAGAAAAGACTATTAGCTCCTGATTTTATTCAAACATTTTAGGCTGATATGTGATAAAAAGTTGTAGTGATGAGACAGTCCATCTCAGATGGTAGCCATCAAGGACAATTTTACCTTGAAAATGCTTGGGTCTCTATACATTAGGTATAAGATAAGTCCTCTGCCTGGTGCTTCAGGATAGCAACTAGCTGATCTGGGTCATCCTCTGAAGGAAGTTCCCTCTCTAAGCCTAAGAAACTTCCCTAGGTTTGAGTTACCCTTTGATCTTCCACATTTGCAGACTGTTCTTCAAAACAAGCTTGCAGGAAACTTCCTGTTCCATTATTCTGAAGTGTTTTGATTGTATTTATCCTCATACAGGAGTGCTTGTATGACTTCACTGCATGGGTTCATTTTATGCTTACTGTATAAATTAAGACGTGTTTTGATTTTGAGCCAGGCAAGTCACCATTTATTTGTGTGTCACAATATATTTGTATGTGTTTCCAGAAATTGCATTGTAATCAGCTCCACTATTTATTTTGAAATTCATTCTTCATTCATTTGTTTGTAACAACAAGAAAAAAAAAATTATAGGCTTCTTCTGTGCACATGTACCAAGTGAATTGAAAAAGATAGCAGCATGTCTCTGCCTTATAGTCAGAACTTTATTTTTCAATTTCTGTTCTTGAACAGATTCTGATTTTGATCTCTTTGCAATTTCTGCAGAGAATCGCATGAACTCTGCAAAAAGGTTACTTTCTTTGCAAGAAATGATACCCCATAGCCTGATGCCCTTGTGTTGTGACTGCCTCCACATTGATTATGTCAGCTATTGCAGTCTCTACAGTTTATTTACCTTTGCATTCAAACTTTCTGACTTCACATCCATTTTGTATCAGATATATCTCAGTCCTTCTAGTATTTGCAGACACTTTGGTTTCCAGTTCCATTTCAATAGCACTGAAAATATTGACTCATTTTGTTTGAAAATCAGATCAATTTCTTACAGTGACATTCCTTTGACACTGCGGTTCCTAAAAGAATTTCATTTCTAATTAAACTCTGTTAACCGTCACATTCACACTACCTAGTTCAATTGGTTGGATTTGTAAAGTAATAGTCAACAGTGTCAACTGCCTACTCTGCTTCAAAAGGAAATGTGTCTTTCCTTTCTGATTTGCTATTTCTCCTCTTTCCTGGTACCATATACCCTAGGTGTGAAGTCTTTTCAAAGTTTGCCTTTTTTTTTTTTCTGGCCAAGGAAATATATCTTCAATCTTCTTGCAGTTCCTGTTTTGAACAATTGGGTCACGCTCCACATGATTTTTCCACCGTCTCTTGAATAAGTGAGTAGGCTTAACTGCAGGAATATCTTTTCTTGATATTCTTAGTTGGTGTCTCCCATCTTAACGCTGAGCCCCATGCTAAAGATACCAGAACGTTCAGATATGCCTTGTATTTGATTTCTTATAGATTTTGTGTAAATTCTTTTAGCTTATCTCACATACCATTTAAATTCTTTGGCTTCCCTTAACACTTTAATTATAAATATATTAATTTTATTCCTTCTTATTCTGTATCTTTCTCTTCTACTCTGTGTCCAGTTCTCAAGTCTAATTGAGAGTAATATACTTTTATCAGCCTTGCACATCTACAGGTTGGTCATTCTCAGAGTATGGCTCCATTTGACAGTGGAAAAGATCTAGCAGCCCACTGTCAACACAAAAGAGAGTATCTCTTTATGTTCTTTGGACTCTTACTGACAGCTGTGTTTCTTAACTACATGATTAACAGATTCAGCTGATTAAATAAACTGTTTTTTTGTTTTGTTTTGTTTTGTTTTTTCCCTGAGTTAGTTTTCTGTGAGTTTAATGATTTGAATTGTCTTGCTGAAATACCACATGAGTACTGGATCTAGAGAAAAGGATGAGGTAGGAGGTGGGAGATTGTGGCAAGTGCAAGAGTCTTCCTC
This sequence comes from Anseranas semipalmata, assembly GCA_013399115.1. Classification (NCBI taxonomy): domain Eukaryota; kingdom Metazoa; phylum Chordata; class Aves; order Anseriformes; family Anseranatidae; genus Anseranas; species Anseranas semipalmata. Next base: position 117,539 of record VXAA01001785.1, on the reverse strand, counting down.
TGCAGTGGTAGGGAATTTTTGATCGCATGAGCTCAGGGAACTGCAATATTCATAGCATTTATAAGCTAGGCACGCTCCTAAGAAAAATACAGTAAGTTTTCCTGCTCTTTCCTGTGCCTAATTTCTTGTTTCATAAAAATTCTTACTGAATATTTAAGATTTCTTGATATTCGTGGTCATAATGCATTGTTATCTATGATCACATTTTCCTATATTATCAAAATTCATTTAACCCTGTGCATTTGACTTTATACACATTGACTGAAACTTCTTTTTCTTGTTACTTGTTAAAACAGTATTAACAAGCTTTATTAAATCTACAGCAAATTGTCAAAGATCAGATTTTGTAGGTTACAGATATTTGACATTTGACTGCCTTCTTCTCTTTGGAGCTTTTTTGATCTCCTTTTCCTTCTGTGATTAAGTTTCTCAAGTTTTGGGGTTAGCTTATTCCTTCCTCTTCATAAACATGCAATGGGAGAACTAACAGTTCTTGGTATGTCATTGTTCTTGACCATATAGAGTATTTTTCACCTCTTTCCAAAGTCTGAGTCTTCTACATATAAATCTTCTCTGAAGATTGATTGTGCTTTTGTCTTATAGTTTTTTCCCCCTTTCTAACTCATTGTATCACTTCATAATTATAGTCTACAGAATCAGAATCACAGAATCACACAACCATTTAGGTTGGAAAAGACCTCCAAGATCATCTAGTCCAAACTATAGCCTAACACTACCAAGTCCTCCAATAAACCATGTCACTACAAAACGAAAAGTTTTAATTTTCACCTTTCTTGCTCTCATTCTGATAGCTTTTTTTCACACATAGTTATCTTTCAAAACTCCTTTTCAAAGATTAATCTTATATCCCCTCCACCACAATATACAAATACTTTCTTTTTATTTTAAAAGTCTTTTGGCTTCTTATTTTTTGGTTTCATCATGTCCCTCAACAGAAGATGGACTTCAATTCTGGAGGCAACTAGTCTCTGATACATGTTTGCATGGTCATTTTCCTACCTTATTGATTGCATCACCCATTAAATGACTTTTATAGCCTTTTCTTCAGCTATCCTTATCTCATTTCTGATAGTCTTGTGTATATTAGCATTCTCTGCAGTTTTAACAATATCTTTTAAAGTTTCAAGCCTGTTAATCTGCTAAGCCAGCCTTTATTTTGGCTGTCTTTGATATCCTATATTATAACTGACTCATGTCTCTTTTATGCGGTTCTTTCATGTTGCAATTCTTGCTTTTTCACTCTCTGTCTTATTTGCTCTTACAAAAGAGTGGCCTAAGTCACAATTGGCTTCCATGAGACTTTCAACAGTCTAAAAACTCCTGTCTCTTGAATCAATAAATATATTGGGCTGATCACAACACTTAAAACTTTTTTCATTGACTTTGTTTAGCAATTTTAGATCTCCAGTGAGTTTATTGACTCCAGTTTCTGATCAATAAAATGTGCTTCCAGGAAAATCTGGAAGTGTTACAGTCATCTCTACCATTCTCTGCCATGTTCCTCCCCAATAAGACTCTCAGGGAGATTTTCCCCTACCATTGTTCTCATTAGAGGTCCAGTTTTCTCAGGCACCATGCAATGCAGCTATGATGAGAATGGTTATTGCAAGGAGACAGTTCTGTGTTTCTTGGCCATACTGACCTGACATGTGCCAGTAAGATTACCAAACCTAATATTCCCTCATCATATGACAGGAGTCAGTATTGACTTGAAACAAATGGCTATTAGCTGAATGTAGCTCTTGGCAACTTTTGATTGGAAAACCATTCTTTTTTTCTTTTGTCATTCATTGTAGTAGCACAGAACATGAACTCTTTCTTTTCCCTCTTTTTTTTTTTCTTTTTTTTTTTTCATTTTTTTTCCCCTTTTTCTCTTTTTCTCTTTTGGCATCCATTAAGGTTTTATGGAAGTCATTGCAATTTAGTATTAATTAATACCCACTTACAGCAAAGTGTTGGCAATAACTTTCCAGAATTGTGAATATGACATTTAGCAGCATCATTTAACAGAGCAAGAAGAGCTTTCCAAACTACAGTTGAAAGTAAATTAACTGTGATATAAATGTTTATAACTTTAGTCACTTACTGAGTGACTAAGGAAGCTTTTGTTACGGCTGGAGAGTTCCACATGGATGACATGAGATACTTCCTCCCTAGTTACCTTGCCAGACATTATGTTTTGCCTAAAGTATTCCTATTTAAAAAGCTCGTTATTTTAGTTTGCACAGTTGGAACCAAAAATCTGTGTACGAGGGCCAGTGTGCTCTAGCAATTTCTCTGTTTATTTCAAATCTTTTTTTCAATTGGTTACTGCTTTAATTGATAGCCCACTGTGAAGGGGTCCAAAGCAAAATATTTGGGGAGGCTGGAGATGATACTCATACAGCAGCTATCTGCCTCCACTGGACTTTGTGGTCATTTACTAAGTCAAAACTGTTACTTACTGTAACTGCTGTAGTACCCTTAATTTACGCACTTACCCAATGGCTGAATCTTCAGCATGTATTCAGTTTTTAGTATACTCACAGAGAACCTTTTGGCCTATTTGCTGAAGAATCTCTTGAAATAGTATTTGCCTGAGCTATGAAGATCCTCCAAGGAGTTCATTTTGCAGAAAAGGGATTAAATCCTTTTTACTGACTGAGCGACCGGTCTTTTCCTAACACATTCCAGGGAGAAGAGCATGCTTCAGACTTTTGTCTTTTTCCACCCCCATCAGTATTTGAAGTGGTATGAGGCAATAATTGCTCTGTTAGGGCATTCCCTGATGTCTGTAAACAAGAGAAGAGTCCACAGTTACACTAAGTGATTCAGTGGGAAACTGCCAACACTTGCTTGATGAAATCCATAAGGTTATTGGTAAGGCAATGTATATTGCAGTGTACAGATGAACATTCATGAGCTTCAAGCTGGAAAGTAGATCACATGTATGCTTTGCATCCTTCAGTACAGCTGTTAGTTAAGAAAGTAGTTAAATTAATCTCCTTGTTATTTCATTCTGGGCAACAAAAAAAATGTAGGAATGCTATATTTACTAAATGACAAGGAAGTGAAATCTAAAATTTCCATATTCATTCAAATGTTTGGAGTTTCTACTTTTCTTCCATTTAAGAAGAGCATGTGCATGATATTGCTGTGATTATGATGATGTCTTTCAACAAGCAAGATGTGTCTTTTCATCAGCACCTGGGCATCTGGGCACCATCTTATCGGTATCTACATTTATGCAAGTCTGACCTGTATTTTATTTAAATAAAGCCTGAATAAAAGCTTTGCACAGGTATTTATTTAGCTAACTAGATCTTCCTTCCTTCCTTCCTTCCTTCCTTCCTTCCTTCCTTCCTTCCTTCCTTCCTTCCT
>VXAA01001785.1:95864-109650 GCA_013399115.1 Anseranas semipalmata | reverse complement strand
ACTGGAAGGCCGCAATGAGGTCTCCCCGGAGCCTTCTCTCCTCCAAGCTAAACAAGCCCAGTTCCCTCAACCTTTCCTCATAGGAGAGGTACATATCCTTACATAAATGTAAGGATATCCTTATACATATAATATATGGATAAGGATACATATCCTTACATAAATGTAAGGATATGCAAAACCAAACAAAGTTACAGGAAAGTCAAAAAGAGAGACATTTTACAAAAGAAATTGGCTCTTCTTTCCATGTTTCATATATTTCTGAGATGTTCTTAAAGCACCTGAACACTTTTGCTAGTCAGCCAAAGGAACTTTGCTCAGCACCTCCCAAGCCCAGCTGTGACTGTTCTTGCCCTTATGGGTGCGGGGAGAGGCACAGTCAGGCTGTGAGGTTGACAGGGATCAGAGGTGCCTTTTATTTGCCAAAATATTTTGGGAATTCATTTTTCAACCCACACAGAGAGTCCCAGATATTTACAAATCACAACACTTTTGAATTTGCTGGTGGCAATGATGCTCTGGGTGAGTGGTTTGTTTTAGGCTCATTTCTGTTTTAGACAGCTCCTGGTTGTGTTGGTTCATTTATTTTTAGCTTGTAGAACCAGTAAGCAGGTTCTTGTTTTACTAATCAGTGCTGGTATTGTATAAGGCTCAAGCTCCATATCTCTCCCCGTTGGCTAGTAAAACAAGGTGCGTAAGTAGTACTATGTAAGACTCTCAAAAAATAATGCCTAAGTGGTTCTGATGTAATTGAAAAGTACATCTCTCTACATTCCTCTTTCAGGACTTTCCTTATCTCCAGGAATGTAGATGTTTGATCTGTTTGAGCTGAGTGCCCTTTCAAGCATTTCAACTCTCATACAAGGAGGTTTCTTATGCAGCTGATGACCAATGCCTTGAACTGTGTCTGACAAGAAGCTGGTGGCCAGGGCAAGCTGTCTGACAGCTCTTGTGAGAACAGCACTAAGGACATGGGCAGAAGAAGAAATCAGCACAAACTAAGGAACAGTGTGCATTTGCGGGGTCAAGATACACCATGAACACTGCTCGTGTGCATGCCTTTAATACACACTGAAATCCATCCATCAGTCCTGTGAATGCAGCTCTCCTGGCCAAAGTGTTGCAAAACCATATCTGGGTTTACCTCAGGATAATGTGTTGTCCTATATCTTCAGAATGTAACGGGACCTTAAATCCTGTGTAAATGCATTTTCTAAGATGTTTCAAAATGTAATTGCAAGCAGATCGTACATGATCAATCCACTCGGTAGAGGGGAGAAAGGCAAAGATGAATTCAACCATGGTGTATTACATTCATGAAGTTGCAGACTCCCTGTCAAAATGAAAGGTTAAAAAAAAATTACATCACTGCTATCATTTAACCCTGAAAAAAGACCCAAGCACCTCAGGTCATACACTTTTTTGACAATTCCTCCCCAAAGAAAGTTAAAATTTGTTTTGAAAGAAACCATGACAACTACTACTTCCTCAACTCAGCATCTGGGTATTTGCTATAATTTCCATTCACTGGGACTGAAAGTTATCTGCTAGTCCTTATCTAGAGGATGTAGATCTGGCTTTTGGCACAGATAGGTCTGACAGCTGCCAGGGCTAGCAGACTGCTGTTGGTGGGCAGCAGTCCTATTATTTACGCCTGGACTAGCTCTACACCTTCCTCCTCTCCCATGCCCTTTGCCAGACCTTGCTGTGAGTAGCCCTGCCAGGAGAATGTAGTACTCAGTTTTGAGGAAAGCAAATCTCTCTCTTGATTAGTGGAACAAACCTTAAATAATCCCATGCAGACCTAGTCTTAACTAAGCACAGATGAAAGATTGTGACAGGGCTTCAACAGAAATGGAAAAGAGACAGTGAGCTGATAGTCACCACTACATTCATGGTACTGCAATACTTTCTCCTCTAGGCCAACCTAAACTACATGGTAAACAAGAGTCAACAAGAAAGTAAGCTATAATGCATAAGGCATGAAAATCCCAAAGACAGACTGACCCTTTCTCAAAGATTCCAGAGGCCAAAAAACCCTACATTTATACTGATTAATTCTGTTTTATGAAGATTGGGCCTGAGTGTCATTTTTCTGGGCTTCCTAAAAGATTTCAAAAGCTATCATGTGTAAAGAGAGAGAGATTATCTTTCACGTTTCTACTGCCATATGTCCTTCAGTTATTTCATGAACTGCGTGGGATTCATTAACCAGTTTTGTGGATGGAATCACCGTAGTGAACTGAACATTTCTTTATCGCTGCCTGTGGCCATAATGTTCTTAATCACAGGCACTATTAGATTTCTTCCAAGATGAAGAACCACCAAAGGTGCAGTTTGACATATGTGTGTTTTAAAGAAATAAAGGGTATATAATCCAAGTTGAATTTCATTGGTTGACAGCACCAAAGGCTTTGTCACTGTGCAGGACCTTGAAAACCACATGAAAATTAGATCTTTGCAGGCATGAGTGTTGTCTTTTCTATTGTTTCTCAAGTATCATGGTTCATGCTCTGGACGACAATGTAACATACTCTTGTAGGATATTTTTGATCGTTTCATTGGAAAGACTTCACAGACTAAGAGTTATAGATTGTATACAGGTAGGTGTAGGAATTGTCTCTCATAAACAATTTTCTCTTACCATGGACTAGAGGAATGTCCACCCTGAAAGCTATTAAACTCAGCCTGTAACTGGAAATCCTGCCATCACGTACAGATACTCTAAGTTAAAGCACACGAAACCACAGTTGTGGGAAGTTGAAGTTAGTATCGGTTGCAGAGATACAGAAGAAACATTACAAAATGACTGAAAATCAAAGACAATGACTTTTTTTGATTTTCTCTGAAAACTGAACAGAACTTCTTTTACTGACTATCTATCGAGGGGATAAATTGTAAACTGCAGATGCTAATTTATGGATGCTAATTTTAATCTTCTCACACACCATAGACAATGGCTGCAATCTACATTCCCCAGTACACATCACCTTTGATTTGGAACAGTATTTTAACTAAGCCTCCCCATTCCTGTTCATCTCTAGAAGTCAGTGGGTCTAACTCACTATTTTGCACTTCTTTATTTATTATCCCAAGCACATTGCCAAAGCACCTAGAGGCTCTAGGTAATGCCAAGAACATACAAATGAAGTTTTCCATTTCTCTGTCATATGTTGGTGAAGGATAGACAGTTCTTTCGGCTTTTTCTAAACACATAGTTACAATTTGGTAAACATTAGCTGGATACAAAGTGCAGATGGTTTAGTTAATTAGAAAAATGTAGAAAACACTAGAGAACTGTGGAAAGAGATGGCAACAAGTAAAGGAGAATATGGCAAGCAGAAGTAATGAAGCTGGCACAAGAGGACTAGCAAGAGAAAGGTGGGAGGGGATGGAAACACAGGCTTCAAGAGCATGAGGAGGAAGATCCTTAGCTGGGAAAAATGAAGCCAGAGTTGGAAAACACCGCTAGTGTCCAGTGCCTATGAAGACATGCAGCTGCTTCTGCGTTGGCTGAATCTTTTATGCAGCTGTTGGCTCTGACTAGGAATGTCTTCTGCCTCTGAGGCTGTACGATGCACATCTGTATTGGGAAGAGATAGAGCACTAGCAGGACTTTATTTCCATCCCAAATTGTTCTGTCACACAGGATGAAGAGAAACATTTATTGTCTTAATAATAATTTAAAATAAGTATGTTTATATTTCAGTTTAATTGATTAAAGATTCCCTGCTTATTTTTATTTGTGCCCACTGTCTCTAGTTTCATCTGAATCAGCTCACTTTTCCCAAGTCCTTTCACAGTAGGTATGACTGCAATCAGATGGTAGTCACACAGTAAGAATAGTTTCCTTGGCTAATATTAATCCTCCAGAGGCCCAGCAGAAATTAAAAGAAATAAAAAATAAAAAATCAAGGTAATTAGCAAAATCAGTGCTTTGGGACAGGTGATATAAGATTGTTCATTCTGTGCACCAGGCATTAGTGTTTGAGACCTGGCTAGTCCTACCAGCAGGAGAGAAAGCAGTGGAAAAAGGAGTGAAGGTGAGACAGAGCCTTGAAGTGCTGGGTTTGCTTTTGCTGCTGCTCCTGAGACGGTGTGAGAGATGGTGATTTTTATTATCCCTTTTTGCAGATTCTTTGCTCTTCCTCATCTCTGTAGTACTGATGACAATAAGAGTGATTCTGCTTTTCCTTAGAAGAGCATGTGCAGACACCCCAGAAATGTTTGGATTAAGTTTCAATAAAATGTTCCTGTTTTAAAGTCTCTCTGTTCTTCATCTTATAGGTGTGACATCAGCACCTCTCTGATGCATCCCACTGATTAAGAGAAGGATGGACTGGCTTCTTAAAGGCAAGGATGGGGGGTGTGGGAGGCAGCTGACGTGAAAAGAAGAATGGAAGCACCAAACCAGCCTTTGTGGAGTGGAATGAAAGGAAGCAAAGATTTTTTTTCCTGAGGTCAAGGTGGAGTTGATGGAGAAAATGCAAATGAATTTAACCATTCAAGCATCTCTGCTCACTGATTAATCCCTTATGGGATGCATATTTTTCCAGACAAAAGAGCACTATCTGACTGTACTGCTAAATACTGAATACCTGTGAAAAATGAGACATGACATCCCATTAGAAAGAAGATTCCTGTTCTCCCAGAGTTGCATCGTATTATTCATAGAGTTGTAAACTACTAACATAATCAGCTTTACACTCTACCTTTTGTATTACAGGAAATTATCTGTGGGCAAACAAATGCTTCTGATTTTATAGGTGAAGGATACGATGCTATTTAAAGCTTTTCAGATCTTGTGTATGTGACCCTTGTATGTTAAATTTTATACAGAAACAACAAAGCTCTAGAAAGTTTTCACTTTTAATAATTCTGTACATGTAGCATAAAAAATGATCTGGTCAAATAAGACCAATATTGGAGGTTTTAGACCCCTGTAAATCATATAGCGCTCTGTTAACTGAACAATCAAGAAAAATTCAGTCTGATTGTTACAGTCCTGTCCAATGCTTTCTAGTAGCAGAAATACTTGGAGGAAAAGTAAAATATTAAAATGTGGCAGAAATACAGAAACAAAGCTATGCAAATTGCTTTCACTGCCTACGGTGAAAGATGCCAGTGTTTCAAGATAATATTATTTAACTGCTATGGGCATTTTTCCCCATCAGACCACCTTTAGAATTTCTAAACTCAAGTTTATAAATCTGTGGTGCTTGAAAGTGAATTAAGTTGTTCATTAATAAGTAGACATTCAGTCTCCATTAAGGCCTATGACCACATTAGCAAGTGTGCAACCCTGTTGGAACAGACGCGTAGAAAGAAGAGAATGAACAGAATGCTGTAAGCACCAGTGTCTGCACCATACATTTTTTCAGTGGGGATTACTTTGAATTAGCTATTTTCTGGTCCTATGGATCAATTTAATTTATGATTAAGAAAGCAAGAGGAATTCCTGAAAAATACCTTTTGTGCTAGTTTCATCCATAATCAAATTTAGTTCAGATGCTCTGAGACTGCTCAGTGCAAACCAAGCCATTCATTGTAAGTAAGGTTGCACAAGCAGATTCTTTTAAAAAAGCACTGACATGCTAATGTAGATGCATCCTGTTTTACTGAGCATTAGAAAATCTGTTTTGTGTGACACAAGAATCGAAGAAGCTCAATTTTTTAAATTATTCCTAAAGCTCAAGTGGGAAAGCTCCATCCCACTGTAGGTGCTATGAAGCTGTCATGCATACAGATCATGTAAGACAAGCTCCAAATAACAGTATTGTTAGTTGCATGGTCTGGGATTATCAATGCTTCATTTGTAGGTTGAAGTGAGCTAGGCATACCTTCCAGAGCTGAAGATGTGCCATGCTCTGAATAATCTGGTCTCATTTACAATGTTCTAGTACGTTCTTCATGGTAATTATTCTGAGGTTAGAGGTCTGGTCTCTAGAGATGACTGCAGTTGAATTATGTTTGGTTACCATTGAGTTATCTTCTGAAATTCTTCTCAGCACAAGAAGGAGTACAAAGGTATTATTTTATTTTTCCACTTCATAGAAAAGAAATCATAGAATATTTTAGGTTTGAATGGATCTCAAAAAGCCATCTGGACTAGCTCCTGTTCAAAGCAGGGATAACTTCAAGTCTGCTTCGTAATCATAAAGCTTCCTCCAGTAGAGTGTAAGGAAATCTTTTCTCATTTCCTCTTTTTTTTTTTTTTTTTTGACCGAGAAATCTATAGCAGATGCCTCCCAACACATCCACTTGTTGACCTTGCCTCTGATCCTAACTGATAAGCTCTCACTCTATCTGTCAGCTAGTCCACAGCAAATCTCCATACAGGGAAGCTGCTCCTTTGTGTAGAGTGAACCTTTCCATCCTTATTTCATTTGTTTCTCCTTCCTAAGGACATGCATCCAGTCATGGGAGCACTTCATGTGAGGTACTCCACCATGTCTCTGTGATCCCCGTGAGGTCATATATTTGTGACTATGCCTAGGTTTCTAGTTTTTCCTGTTCCCTTCCTATGCTGCATGTGTTCATGGACATGCACTTGATATGAGCTCCCAGTTGCATGGCTTTCTCAGAACAGTGAGATGCTGTTCCCCAAGTGCTTCCTTCCTGATTCTCATTCCTCCACTTCTTTTTAGACTTTGGCAGGACTGTTAGCAAAGATGTTCTTGCCTTATTTTGTCAGATGAATCCTGTCTTCCTGCAGTAGCTTTGTTTCCTCGAGAGGGGAACCTGTGGTTGGTTAAGCAAAAGCCTTGCCTGCATAACCAGGGGCTGATCCATTGGGTGTTTCTTTCTCCATCACCAACAGGAGTGAAAACACCACCAGGGCCATTTATTTTCACCGTTGGAGCCATGTGCCCGCTCTTAGTATACTTAAGAGCCTCAACAGTCTCTCCACCACATCCCATGCCTTGATTCCAGCAAGCAATGAACTTTCCAAGTCTGCTTGGCAGATGGGTGCCTCCATCCCTTCCAGAAAGGGGTCTCTGGCTACTGTTACTCACTGGTGGCTCTTCATGGCACACTGATTTTAATACATAAATAAGTCTCAGCCAGCACAAACACCTCTACCTGCAGAACTTGTTTCTTTTCACCTGCTATCAGGTCCATATGCCTCATCTGCAAGTGTGCGCTTGCACTTGGAGAAAGAGCCTTCTTTCTCTTGTTGGAATCCATAAGCCTCCAAAATTCATTGTCATTGGTCCCAGATCTCCACCACCTCTAGCCTGTCTGTCCCTTCTGTGAAATGAAGGATGTAGTGTCTTGCCCCTACAACATTTCAGCAAAGAGCTTGTTGTTCTCCCATTCATCCTGCCTTGCACTGCATAGTCTGGCCACCTCCACTCTCAGGTCTTTCATCAGGCTGCTAGGTGATGTGACCACAAAACCTTCCAATGATGAGGCAACTTTCTAGGGCAGCCTGAAGCATCCTATGAAAAGTCATATGACATTAGAACAAGTGATGCTGAAGGAAATGCAAGTTATAAACAAAATTTGATATTTAAGAGTATCATTGCCTCTCTGAGAGGATCATTATTTTTAATTGTTTTGTATTTCATACAAACCCTTGTGCAGTTCGAGCTTAGATGTAGAAATAATTTCTGTTCATATGAATAAGGATTTTAAAGAGAAGAAAAAATGTTGAATGCAGGAACGGTCCCTGAGATAATCAGCCTTGGTATAAAATGTTGTCTTTTCAGATAATTTCTCTGTCTGTGGCTCCTGGCTTTCACGGTGTCATTTTAAGTTTCTTGTGAAACATCTTGTCTCCAGCTGTATACTACTGTAGGCACAATCAAAGGTACTTGGAGGTTGCAAAGAGCCTCTGACTTTTAAGTGCTGGCTATGCAACGTGCCAAGATGTTACTCTTTTTATTTATTTATTTATTTTCTGTCACACTCAGAGAGTAATAAAGAGGCAAGATATTAAAATTGTCAGTGGAGAAGAAAAAAACAAACCCTATCCTACCAACTAGTGATCACCACAAAAATTCTGATATATACTTAACTGGTACATAATGTAATTTTCCTCTCTGTTTTAGCAAGAAAATAAAAGTCTATTGTTGTTGTTGTTTTGTTTCATTTTATACCTGTGGAATTATATGAAGTAGTGCAAAAGGAATGCAATATAGACATAAAATATGACTGTGCTAGAAGAAGTGGGGTTTCAATAAAGTATGAGAAAGAAGATTATGTATTCTGGGTGCCTCTCTGAAGTTGTTTCCAGGGAGGATGAATATATATTGAATTTGAGAAGTATACATTTTATTAAATACCTGTTCATCAGAGTCACTCTGTCAGAAAAGAGAGACTTCTCTTAATAATTTTTCCTTATGCTAAATTTTCATCACCTTTCCCTGTGAAGAAAGGAGGAAAGGGAGTGCAAAAGTTTTCTTGCAATATCTTTGAGGAAGAGAACATGCCACGCCCATGCTGTTTACACATGGCACTATTGTATATGCTCAAAACAACTAGTAGGGCCATGGGGAACCATTACAGGTTTCTTATGAAAAATATTGACCTTTCTGAAGTTAGTATACTTCATTGGATTAGAAATTCCCTCATGTACATGATGCAGTGGAGTAACTATATTACGTTGCCTTATCAGGTTTTGGAGTCTTTCCTTAAATATTGTATACATCATGGCTGGTCTTTGAAAGCAAAGCCCAGAGTTACAAAAACTTCTTTTCTTTACGTCCTTTAACACTGAAGTAAACAGGGAAACTGCAGGAGTTACTCTTGTAGTGTGACTAACTGGAGTGTAATTTCTGCTGCATAAGATAGTGTCTACATAAGTGGGGTTGGACTTCAGTGTTAAAATGACTGTATGAAAAAGATTGTCTTTTTCAGGGGTCTTAGCTCAAATAATGATCACTGCCTCTATTTACACCTCTATTTACAGTAGTTCTGTAAGAATGAGCAGCTTATATATCAAAGAGAGTGTGTGTCTTCCTCAGTTTTTGGTAGATCTTCACTTTTTTTTTTTTTTTTTTTTTTTTATAGCCAGACTCTGGGAATTGGGCATAGAAATCTTCAAGGAAGTCAAACACATGCTAAAACAGAACAGTCTGCATAACAAATTAGGCAAGAAAAATACACAGCTATTCCATGACTTATGCGAAATTAAAACTACTTTGGTGGATAAATAGCCCATAAACATTATGGCAGTCAGGAGGAAGATGCAGTAAGGAGTTTATGTAGTTAAAAGAGAAATAAGAATCAAGTCATCTTTAAAGAGAAAGACGAGAAGAGTGTTAAAGACAACCTCTCCCTCAGAGGCTGTTTCACTTCCAGAGTTTTTTCTTTTACATGAAAATTGAAAACTGTTCATGGCTTTAGCAACAGGCTTTTAGGGGTTTTATGTGAGGCTTTTCATATGATAATTGGTAGATTCTATGGTAACCATTGAAAACGAAGGCCTGAAAACAAAAGCTGCAGCAGAAGAGGATCAGTACATATTCACTGTGTCTGCAGGAATAACGGCAGAGACTCACTCTTCAGAAAGGTATCTGATGGCAGCCTGTCAAAGGCAGAGGCTTGTTTTAACTCAGGCAGAGTTAACTCAGTCTGTAATTACTGCCGGATTTTATGACTCTGATTTTCACTCTAGCTTTTTTTTTTTTTTTTTCCACACAAAACCACATCTAGAGCAGACAGGCAGGTAATGAATGATTAATACTGGTCTGGTCATACTTGGGAGTGAACAACTGAAGTGGGAGACAGAAAAGAACAGGTTTAGAGCCAAATGGTGTGAGCTTTCTCAAGACTAGTTACAGTCCCCAAAGCGACTTCGCAGATAAATAGTGCAAGCAGGATTTGACCTATAAGGGGCTGATGTCATGTGAAATCAATGCTTAATTGCAGGTTAAATGTATGTATCTGTTGGTCCAAAACAAGAGTTTGTTATCTTGAGCAAGTGGAGATAAGAAATATCAAGCCCAGTTGTCTGCAGAACAAATTACTGTTTTGGAGATTGTACTTCTCCCGCAAAGATAGACTGAAGCAGCAAATCATGTAGTGTCATGTAGCATGATGATGCCAGCCATGAAATACTCTACAGGACAGGCTAGCAAAAGCATTGCTTTTATCGACTGTGGGAAGAATATATGTTTGAATCAAGCTTGGCTTTGCAAGAAATCAAAAAACCAGAAATTTATAAAGTGGGAAGTGATACAAAGTACAAAATAAGTTTAAGAGGAAATAAAAAGATTCCCTTTCATATTTCTTCTGTGATGTCATTATTTATGTACTACTTAGCCTAGAAACCATTAAAATGCAGTGACATTAAACTGGCAATTGCAGGTGGTCTTGCTATTCTTGTTTCTAAAGTTTTGTTTTTCTCATGACCATATCACAGGTTTTCAACAAATTAACTTACACAAACTTAAAATAAAAAAAATCATACCAGAGAAAAAAATCTGCTAATGAACATGACGATACTTTCTCTGTTTGAAGTAATACTAGGACTTTATTACCACAGGTTGCCAAAAGAATGCTGTATTACAAGAACAGCACTATACACACACACGCACACAAACCACCACCACCAACAAAAAACATCCACAGACAACTTCATCACATTTCACTCTCAGATGACTAACAGTAATAATATCTATCAGATGCAGAGTGATATGCCAGTTGTTGAAAACTATTGGTCTAGATAATTTTCCTAAGTCACCTGTTTTACAAAACTCAGGTTAACCATTGTATTTATAAATAAATGAGGAAACCCTCAATGAATGAGTTCCAGGCTCCTAAATCAAACCAGGGTAGGATTAGGTTCAGATTCATTGATAATTGCTTTTGAAAACTTCAGGCCTGTTTATGCAGAATCCAGGTGAAAAGAGAAAAGAAAGAACTGAAATGAAGGTTGAAATTATCAAGAACAGTGCTATGAATAACAAGGTTCATCAAAGAAGGATGATTCACACTGCAGCTTTATTTCTCAAATTTAACTAGTTTATTTAAATACTTCTCATACTGAGATGCTCTTAAGCTTTCACACGAGTCCCATGAATAGGTACGAACATACACTCTTTTCCTCTGTATGTGTGATTGTGTCTTCATTGTTCTGGATACAAGTTCTTTCCAGTCTGTTAGCCCTTTGTGGAAAGGGCTTCTTAACACACTTCTATAAAATCACAGGGCCCAGGGCTCCCATGACTCAGGCTTCCTCACATTCCTCAGTAACTGGAGCTCACCTTCACCTGTCTCCTTTCCACCTAAGATCTCTTCTGGTCTGCAAGGGAGCTGAACTAAATAAACAGGCAAATTTTGTAAAGGTTCCAGAATAAATTGAATTTTATTTTTTTAACGCAAAGAATATGTGGGTGTATTCACACCACAAAAACTTCCCACACTTCCCTGGGTCAAGCTTTCCTCAAACTAAAGGAAAATCTCTTCAGCTGTCCAATCTTCCTCTTCCTGCACTGGGTTTCTTCACAATGTGAATTCTCTCTCTCTTCCTGATCTCTTTCTTCCAGTCCCTTTGCAGCCTCTTATTAATGACTGTGGAAAAACTTTTCTTCCCTTCAAACTCACCTTTTCACGCCCTTTATCAAGTTATTCCTGTCTAGCTTCATCATATGATTCCAACTCTGTCCTTCTTCTTCTAAGATCTCTTACTTAATTGCATCTTCCTAATGTCAGACTTATTAATAATAATAAAAATCCCAAGTGATAGCCTGTATTTTATTTGCAGAGATTCTCCACTGAATGGATGGTCATCAAAGATTCTCAGCCCACTCATGTTAATGCTCTCATACGTGTAAGCACTTCCTTTGTCAATTCTAGTGAAGATTATTTCAGTATAGAGGTGAAGAATAATGAGGTTACAAAATGGGCTTTGGGAAGTATCACTGTATCTTGGTGCTAAAAAATTCTAGTGTCAAACTGAACTCCCAAGCTGTACATAGCCAGAAATCATTACTTAAGGTAAAATATGTTCTTGTCTATCCTTTTCAGGGAAAAAGATAATCAGCAAAGTAACTTTGTTGGAAACCTGGCACAGCAGAGAGGTGAGTTAAACAATGTACTGTACCGTATAGCTAAGTTAACATGCTCATAGCTGCTTTTTTTCCTTATCCTGTTTATCTTCTATACTCATTTAATGTCTCCTCTTTTTAGCTGTTCCATTCCCTCTTTTCTTCTGTTTTGGATACCAAGGTGACAGGTATTGCTGAAAGACTAATTTAGTCCTTTTCCCAGTACAGTTGCTGGAATGGTGACGACTGAAGGGGCTTCTGAGTTCTGCAGCCACAGAATCCCAGAATGAAGTTGGAAAAGACCTCTGGATGTCATCTGGTCCAACCTCCCCTTCTCAAGCAGGGCCACCTAGGGCAGTCAGTTAGACCAGATTTCTGAAGCCATTACAGAGTTCAGTATAAAAGAATTTCACCAAAAGGAAGCTGGAGGTACAAAAAGCTTTGAGACTGATGATTAACTTTAAAATATTTTAGGTTTTTTCCTTTAAAAAAGTCATGGTTTGAACTTCAGACTGTGGAAATTCCACTTTTTCTCTCTTCCTTTTCTCATGTCCGTTAGTGGATTTCCCCAAATACATTTCTGAAATACAAAAGCAGAAGTGATGTGTGGGGGTTTGTGATGAATTCTGACATAAATATGAAGAAAAATAATTTGCCATTTATTTACAAAGAAAGATGAGCTATTGTCTATTCCTCTGTCTGTAGTTCCCTGTGGTGGTTTCACCCTGATGGGCATCTGAACTCCACCACAACTTCTCTCTAACTCCCCCTCCTCAGAGGAAGAGGGGGAGAAAATACAATGGAAAAGGGCTGAAGGATCGAGATAAGGGCAGGGAGATCACTCACCAATCATCGTTGCGGGCAAAACAGACTCAGCATAGGGAGATTAATATAGTTTATTGCCTATTACTAACAGATTAGAGCAGTGAGAAACTACAAGCAAACCAAAACCACCTTCCCCCACACACCCTCTTCTATCTCCTCCCCCTGAGCGACGCAGGGGAACGGGGAATGGGGGCTGCGGTCAGTCCCTAACGCTGCGTCTCCGCCGCTCCTTCACAGTCACTCTCTGCCCCTGCTCCATGTGGGGTCCCTCCCACGGGATGCCGTCCTTCCTGAACTGATCCTGTGTGGGCTNGCTGCAGCGTGGAGATCTGCTCCGTGTGGTACCCATGGGCTGCAGGGGGACGGCCTGCTCCACCATGGGCCTCTCCACGGGCCGCAGGGGAACTTCTGCTGCGGCGCCTGGAGCCCCTCCTGCCCTCCTTCTGCACTGCCCTGGGTGCCTGGAGGGCTGTTTCTCACTCCTCTCTCCCAGCTGCTGTGGCACAGCAGTTTGTTCCCTTCCTTAACTCTGCTCTCCCAGAGGCCCAACCAGCGTCGCTGCCTGGCTCGGCTCTGGCCAGCGGCGGGTCCCTTTTGGAGCCGGCTGGAGCTGGCTCTGATCTGACATGGGGCAGCTGCTGGAATGTTCTCAAAGAGGCCACCCCTGCAGCCCTTCTGCTACCAAAACCTTGCCGTGTAAACCCAATACATTCCCCTATAGGTCTGAACTTAAACTGCTAATTTAAGTTAAAACAGAATGTACAAAATCTTTCACTTCTATTTAATAGAAAGGTATTTCTCCTCAGCAGATGTGGGCACAGTCATGTCACCAAACATTTTAATCCCAGACTTGTTCTTGATTCTATGGGAGTAGATTACATTTCTGGTGAGTTGAACAGACCTTATGAAACAATATGGACTTGATATCATTTTCACGTAAGTGTGAGGAAGTTTTTCACTCAGCC
>VXAA01001785.1:85136-95852 GCA_013399115.1 Anseranas semipalmata | reverse complement strand
CTGGGCAGCCTGCTCTAGTAGTTGGCAACCCTGCCCAGAGCAGGGGGGTTGAAACTAGATGATCTTTAAGGTCGTTTTCAACCTATGCCGTTCTATGATTCTATGATTCTATGATTCTATGATTCACGTAAGTGTGATAGGTACGGCAAAATAGCCCATGCTGTGTCTGGTCATTGGCAACTGGATATGAACATAAAGGTCTCAAAACTACATGGTTTTCTTGTAGGATGTGTGCCACTTCTGGCAATCCATCACTGAAATAGCATAGCATGTCTCAGACAGAACTAGATGACTATTCTTTTATACCTTCTATTGAAGTAGATCAAAGAATGTCAGAGAACTTTCCTGGACACTGAAACCCCATCCTCTGTACTACTAAAATCTTGTCACAGGCATGGCATGGCTTTGGCTTACATCTGCTACCATCCCCTAAATAAAACTTGGGCATGACTTAGCATTTAGCAGTAGCCGAAAACAATTTCAATAAGCATTTGGATGTTGCCAATATATTTTGGTGGATAAGTAGGTTTCACACTATGGATGCACACTGTTCTATGGTATTTGATCTCAGTGCCAGGGAATGGTGCTTTGCTCTTTTAATCTACTGTTATAGACATTTCCAAAGCCTACTACTGCAAAGCCAATCACAAATACTTTGGACAAGTTTGACCCAGCAGAGTAAGCTGACACTGGACAGTGATTTGTATCATGTGGTTATGGTGCTTTTGATGTGGTATGAGGAGTCCCAAAGCCAGACTGACTCTATGATTGAAGCATATCCAAACTAAGTTAAGAGCATATTTTTCTACCCAGAGTGGACATGCTTTTAGCATTACAAAACAGCAACCATGTTGAGGTGGGAAAATTGTGTTGATTCAGCTAAACAGACATAGGTATAGATTTAGTGGAACTGGTACCATTGCAGTATGTAAACACTTTACACACTTGCAGTGTGTAAACACAATTTTGGTTGAAACGTATGTCATTTTCACTTAATGGAGGTCAATTTCTTATTGCTTTCACTCAGCTAATTTTTTAAGCGATTTCTTAGTGAACATTGTTACGTATTTATATCATGAATTTGAATATTTAGTTCTTCAATGGAGTCTATCTGTACAGGTTACTAAGGACTAGAAAAGTGACTGGTGGCTTTCCTTGTTCGTTTTTAAAGGTGGTTTTATATACATCTTTAATTCATGCCATAGATGTCTTCTACTTCTGTTAGGATCTAGAGGAGCAGAATGTTTTTCTCAGCCCATTTTCTGCCTACTCACTGGAACATTAAAAATGAGAAACATTCAAATGTTTCTAAATCACAGAATCTATAGTCAGCGCAAGAAATCTGACCACACCAAAAATGCAGCTGTTCATTTATATTTTTATATTCTCTGTGCAAAGCTCAAATAATGGCAACAACGTTGAAGTGAAAAACTTCAGTTTGGAGGATGTTGTTCTATGGAGATCTTTCTGCTTGTCTTCTGCAATGGGCTGGAAGCATGCTGCAGGGAAGAAAGTGAGACTACCTCTTTGAAAATTGAACAGGGTGTTCAATCTATTCCTTAGTTTCTCTCATGTGATCTGCAAATGTACAAAATAGCTTCTTTGTAGTAATAATGAACTATCTATCAAACTTTGCCTCTTTTACTCATGTTATGTACTATGTCATTCTGTCCTACTGCTAGAGCAGAGATGTTCTGTCAGTGGACAGAATACCCCACAGCAAAGGAGTGCTATCAGAATTGGGCTTTTCTACCCCTGGAAGGAAATAATTAGTAAAAAAATAA
Source organism: Anseranas semipalmata (assembly GCA_013399115.1). Lineage (NCBI taxonomy): Eukaryota > Metazoa > Chordata > Aves > Anseriformes > Anseranatidae > Anseranas > Anseranas semipalmata. The sequence continues at coordinate 94,068 of VXAA01001785.1, read as the reverse complement.
AGTAAAATAAAATAAAATAAAATAAAATAAAATAAAATAAAATAAAATAAAATAAAAAAGATTTAACTTGTTAAAGATTATGGCAAAAGACCAAAAAATGATACATCTATAAGCCCCCTCCGCCCAGGATTCTGTCCAGTAAAACCAGAAAACACTGCACCACCTTGATCTTACAGGGTCCTTTTCCTAGTCTGGTAGAATTGAACTTTTTGTTTCTGATCCATCTTACCCCAAATGGTTGACTCTTAGCTCTGTAATGTTTCTCCGTTAAGTGCTTGGCACTCAGTCCACACCAGTGTATAAAAAATGACGTTACAATACAGTTGCTAGGAAGAATTTTTCCTGAAAATGGAAGGTGTCCTCCTTAATTCCATCTTAAAAGGAATTTTGCTGGGTTAAGGAGAAGAGACAACATGTATGGAGGGGAGGGGGAAAGAAAAAGCTATCCCGCAGGCAAATAACAACAACGAGAAGCATTTCTGTTTAGCAAAAAGTGATAAAAATAATAATGAAGAGAAAAAGGAGAAGTAAAACTATCCTATTGACATGTTAACTTCTGTTAGTATCCGTTTACTTTGTGACTGCCATGAGGCATTCTATCATAAGGGGGAGGGTAAGACACTAACCATCCTAGAAAATAGGATCAGATCCTCTCTAAGACAACAACATCCCTGTATGGAAGAAAAAGTCTACTCCACTCACATCACAGGCTGAGAGGCAAACTGTTGATTGAAAGGGATGGTGTTTGTTATGGTAAGTATTATCAAAGCAATGTTAGCATGATACGAGAGTATAATTTTCTTATGTAACACAGTGCATACACTACATTCCAAACAATCAGAAATCAATGAAGAAAATCCTGAAAATAAAAATCCTGATGAACTGAATGTGGCATATTAAAACATCTTAAGCTTTGCTTTAAAAACACTAATGCTGTACCCCCAGACAAGGTAAAAGGTAGAGTGAGAGAGATACCCATGGGTGCTCTGGTTTCATTGCTAAAGGTTGAAAACACTTTGGCTTTGAACCCTTCTCTGGGAGTTATCTGAGAGCCCTCATGTCACTGTACCTTGGATACCGGGGCAAAGAGGCGCAAGGTCACAAAAATGCATTGTAACCTTTTTACAGGGAACATGGCTGGAAATACTATCCTGTTCCATTTTTTAGTGAAAGCTTTCTAGCCCAAATGTGTCTATTGACCTAGAAAAGTTAGTTTGAAAGACTTAAAACAAACAAACAAACAAACAACAACAACAACAACAAAACTATTAGATAATTGTGTCTTCTGGGTAATGGAAATAAAAGCATGTTTGCTTTCTCCTCTTTGCTCTGTATATTTCTATTTTATTCATTAAATATACTATATCTGTAGGCATCTTGGGCAAGTATTCAGAATTCCCATCAGTAAAAGTAACTGTCTGGGGACAATTTATTGCTTGGGTGAATTCACCTAGTTCTTTTCCCAACATTCAAATTGTGATAGGGTTGAAAGTCTATGTGCTGATGTCCATTCTGTGTGTGTGTGTGTGTGTGTGTCTAACCTTCACTGACAAAATATTCTGTGGAAAAGGAGCCTATTATAAAGCAAAAAAAGAAAAAAGAGAGAAAAAATAAAGAAGGCTAACTAAAAACAAAACTGTGTCCAAAGATTCTGCCTCATATCTGTATTTTCACAGGACTGGATGTTCTCTTCATATGGTACTTCATATAATAAAAATGTGAGCATGTGCTTAGTTTTAGGAACGTAAATATTCCTCTCCAGATAGGAATTTTCAACCACTCAAGGTTAAGCGTGTGTTTAAATGCTCTACTGGACGAGGACCAACATGTTATCTTGAAAGCACCTTTCTGTACTGACTTAAGGCTTTATTCCAGAACAGGAATGTGGAAATTTGCTCATACAGTCAATTGGCAATGACTTTCTGATAGTGAATCTCTGACCTACGGAAAATTGTGGCTAATCTCCCACAAACTTCACTGCTTCAGTTTTTCACTTCATATTACTAGGAGTGGATGAGTAAAAAAGCAAAGTGGAGAAAACATAAAATCCCACTGCTCTGTTTTTTTTTTTGTTTGTTTGTTTGTTTTTTTAAGCCCAGATTTCTGTACCATTGAATTCAACTTAATTCTGTAATGGAAGGAAATAAAAACAGTATTTGTAAACATTTGCAAGGCCTGAAAACATTTTACCGTTTCAACAGTTTTTCACAGGTTTGCAATCAGTAAGTAAAAATGATTGCCAAATCATCTTTGTGCACTGTGATGACAAAAATCAAGTTATATTAACATCAGTGTTATGCAACATTTGAGAAAAAATATGCAGATCTTTTTCTTCCTTTGCACACTGTCACTACTGCAGAGGTATTACCAGCAACTGCATCGCTGCTGGAGACAGCAACAGTTAAGTATCAGAAAGAGCCCAGTCTGAGCCTTAGGTCCCTGCATGAGTTCACAGCGCTGATGGATAAAAAATTCTTTGCTAGCAAATGTGGTATGGCTGTTGCTAAGACTAAAATGGGATTCTATGAAATTAGCTCTGACTCCTCACAACAACATTAGAATACTGACATTGTTCACAGAGCATGTGAGATAAAACTCATTTCCTGTGAATGTTCATGCAAGTAGAGTGTTGGGGAAGAGAGGTATGAACATAAAGAAGCCAATTAATTTTTAAATTCAAAGGAGTATATGCAGACCCTTTTTCTCCCAGCATTTTCACAGCCCTGAATAACACTATTCTAATGACAAGGTTTCACATTTTTATTCTCTTGTAATTGATCTCTCCAGTACACATGTTGCAACAGAAAAGTTCCCCGTGGATTATTTCCTACCTGTTATATCTATTTTTGGAACCTGAAAAAAAAAACAGTCATTACACATCTCTTTTAGAAATATAAGCTTTGAATTTTGTCACTACCTTTTAATGAACTGTCCTTTGGAGAAAGAGGCCTTGGAAGAGAACCATTATAAAATACAGTACAAAATACAATCCCAGCTTGTTCTACAGATTGGAATGGGGGACTCTGTTAGAAGAAACCTGTTGTCAGATTTTACTGATCATCTGTTTTAACATGTATTGACATCTTTTCACAGTCCCTGACACTGAAACTGTCATGCAGCCAATGCAGGAGCAATTTGAAATGTGAGGTGATCCATTACTCTGATTGCAAGTAGGTGGGGACACTAGCTAAGCAGCTCTGTGGAGACTGGCAACTAATTCATAGAACCAAAGCTAGAGATTATCGTATAAAATAAATACAAAATAAAAATGCAACAAACAAACACGAAAAGAAAGAAATAAACTCTAAAGGAAATGAAGAGAACTATGAGAACATGGTCATAGCTAACACACCCTCCATGAAATCAGCAGATTTTTTTCTTAATTGATTTTAATGTAATTTGGGCTGTACAGCAGAGGGTAAACACAAAAAGCTATGAATGAAGAGTTATTTAATAGATAGTGCCATAACTATTTAGAGTCGTATACTCTGGGAGACTGGAAGACAGAAAGGGTCTGGGAACCAGACTGCTGGACTTAGAAGGAAATCTTCAACAACTGTAAAGTACTTGCAGAGTTGTATAGAAAGTCGGCCTGGATGGAGCAGGAGGCTCTTAGGAGATTTCACTTACCCATATACAAGCCAAATATAGAAAGCTATTATTAAAAGTGGGCAAGTTCTGTTTTTGTACCTCTCCATGATAAATGGCATTTGATACTGAATATGTCATTAAGTGCTTTGCCCAGCTGAGGTTAAAGCAATTCCATCATAGGGTCTTTCCACTTCTCAGGAAAGCTATTCCCTAGTAAGAGAGAACTGACGGCTGTGTGTCTTAATGTTACCCAGGCTCTGCCCAAAAATAGAAACTAATAGTGAATGGAGGATGTAAACACAGCACAAACCCTATTTTAACAAGATGCATCTTTCTCCTGTTTAGCTCCCATGAATGGGATGGTAGATCTTTAGGAAACACCTTGCAAATTCTCCTTTGAACCTTTTCCAAAGCATCTTGTCATACCTTGTGGTAATTTTTTTCTGTGGTGATTGGTTTACCTGAGCATCAGGAACAGCTATAATCTGCTAGTTAGAACCCACTAATCACAATATAAACCCTTTGAGTCAAATTTGATGTATTTTGAAATTATTTGCTATTAGTCACTTCTCAGCCATTTTATATTGGTAATGATGACATGTAGCAAAACAACTTCTATTTTCCAGAAAGATTTCTATTAAAGTATCTTTTTTTAAGGAAAGTGTCAGATTAGGGAATTTTTATTGGCAACATTCAGTCATCTAGCATTAGCCTCAGTAATGTGTACATGTGCATGTCTGGGCCTGTGCTTCAAGTAACCTTTTGCACACCCAGTAAAGTTCTCATACAACTAAGACTTGCTCACATCCCTCCCAGAGACAGAAGTCAGGAGAAGAAGCCATTGCAGCTGTGTTTCCAGCACTGCCTGCTCCCCTTGCTAACCTTGTGGGTGGGTTATAAGAAGCCTGGCCCCTTCACTGGGGAACTGGGATGACCATTTGCCCCTTCTTCTCAGAGGTGTAGCAAGCCTGGGTCAGTGCTCCACTCGTCCGAGTGCCTGCGAGAGGCACCGTGCCTGTCAGAAGCATAATATGTCTTGGCATTTGTTCCTTAATATAGCTCAGCCTCATTGGAACCTAACATGTGGCTTGCTGTGCTAAATAGACTGCATTTCCTTCAAACACTTTCATTTCTGTAATCCACGTGTGCGATGTGCTGCCCTCAAGGAAGCTTACCTCTATCACTTTGCTTCAAATTGGGCTGCTATGGCAAAACGCCTTCCAGGAGAGAGGGTTAGGTTAAAGGCTTAGGCTTGTGAAAGAACCACTTTTTAAAGGATGTAGAGTTAGGCCAGCCAGATTCTGCTTCAAAGCTGGGAAACATTATCAGTAATGGGGAGATGGGAACACAATGTGGGAAATGTTGGGTGACCTGGATAGAAAGTGGGATGAAAATTATCATTACAGTAGACAGGGTCATGCACTGAAAGACTACTAAGGCTTTGAGATGTCATCAGTGGTAAATAAGGGAAAATGAAACTCAGTGCCTTAGTCAGCTACAGGATGACTGTTAAACAGCACTTAGAAAGAAGCAAGGGTAATCCTGGAATGAAAACTGGAGAAGGCTTTTCCAGAAGAGGTAAGAAAATATTACTACCCTGTGCAGGACCCTGGGGAGGCCCTCATCTGAGTATTGTACAGTTTTAGTCAGCTAAGTTTCAGCAAGATAAATTGAAACTGGGATGGGTGCAGAGAATAGATAATTTGAAATTTGAAATAATTTGGCAAGTGGAATACCTGTGCTACAATAGAAGTCTAAAACAACGCGGACTTAGATGAAATCTTCCTATCAGTAGGTCAAAGTGGGTAAAACACAATAAGGGTAAAAGAACAATTTTACATAAATGACAATGTTGGCACAAGACCATGTAAGTATAAACATGCATGAATTCCTTGCAGTGTGGTGGAGAAGTAGCCGAGCTAATCCTGACAGTGCTGCACACCAAGCTAGTAGGCTCAAACAAAACAACCTGAGTGTCTCTCCACAAGATATCTACATAATCTGTGGAGTTTCTTCCCACAGGCTGTTGTGAATAAAATGGTTTTCGTGAGCTTAAGAATCGATCTAATTAATTCATGGAAGAAAACAATCCATTCAGGTCTATTAAATCCCCAAACATGACTTCTGGCTAAGGAAGTCTGTGAGCTAGGAATGAGATAGGAAGTCCTTGAGCTAGGAAGTCCTTAGAGAAAGTTGTGAAAGTTTCTGGGGATTGTTGACATGTTTGCTCCATTGTTATTCACTTGGGCATTCACTGTTGATCACAGCTAAAGACAGAAAACAGAGAGGTTAGACAAAGTTTTAGTACGAGCTTGGATGGCCCATTTTATGTTTCTACATAGCTTCAGAACAGCTAGCTTGGTTCTTGGGAGTGCTCTTACTACATGCCAAAAACTCAGCATAGGCTAATCTACCTGTTTTCTTCTTTCCTACCTGTCTGTAGCCTCCAGAAAACAGAAATATCTGCCAACCTGCTAGACAATTACTTCAGTGTGGAAGGAGAGGTTGTTTTAAAAGTTATGATGAGAAGAGCAGAAAGCAGCAGGCTTTGCCATATGAGTAAGCTTAGTTCAGAGGGCATCCAAGATGCTGTGGAATAAGTCAAGATGAAGCAGTATATTAGATCTTCATAATGAAACTGGCAGTTCTCAAGGGCTGAAAATGGAGAGCTGTAGCAGAAATTATTTTGGCACCTTTGATACAGAAGTGACCACTGCAATACAACAAATGAACACATTGGTGGATGAGACTTGTGGGTGTGAAATGTAACTAGGAATCAATTTAGTAACATGAGCAAGTGATCAGTCTCTATGTAACAAATCTGCCTTGTCCCCTCCCCTAGAGGACACCTATCCATTTCTACATAACCTGTAGCTCTTGTCCAAGCACACAGAGAACAGAAGTGAATCTTTGAGGAGTTAATAGATTCTAGCTGGTGTGGTGCTGTGGTTTGGATTTGTGATGAAAACAGGGGCGATAACACGGGGATGTTCAGCTGTCGCAGAGCAGCGCTGCACAGAGCCAAGGCCTCTCCTGCTCCTCGTGCGGCCCTGCCAGCGAGGGGACTGGGGGGCACCAGGAGCTGGGAGGGGACACAGCCAGGGCAGCTGGCCCAAGCTGGCCAAAGGGACGTCCCGTGCCACATGGCATCATGCTGAACAACAAAACCGACGGGAGTTGGCTAGGGGGGGCATGGCCACTGCTTGGGGACTGGATGGGCATCTGTCAGCAGGTGGTGAGCAATTGCATAGTGCATCACTTGCTTTGTACATTCCATTATTATTATTATCCCTTCCTTTTCTGTCCTATTAATCTGTCTTTATCTCAACCCATGAGTTTTACCTTTTTTTTTCCGATTCTCTCCCCCATCCCACTGAAGGTAGGGGGAGGCGAGTGAGCAGACGGCTGTGTGGTGCTTAGCTGCCTGCAGGATTAAACCACAACACCTCTGTACTTGGACAAATCTTTCCCGCACCTTTATTTATATTTTATTGTTTACTACTGTAATTTTAGATATTCTAGTTATTTATGCAATAAATATCCATTCCCTTTGGAAGTTATTTTCCTCAACATTACACAAAGAAGTAGCAAGAGCATCCACACAGTTCACTATGGTTATGAATGTTTCAGTGCTCTGTGCAAAGGCACATTTCACTGTACATGTTAAGGAGAGAAAAAATCTTATTTCCATTCTGCTCTCTGCTGCCCTCAACTCTGTCCACTTTCATCAAGCTTTATGTTTTTTATTTCTTCTCAGAGAGGAGAACTTCACATCTCAGAGAGAACTGAACTTCACATCTTTGCATGTTAATTTTTCTGATCATGACTTTCCTACCTCTTCACATAGACAAGTTCAGACGAAATAGCACCACATTTTAATGCAGCAGCATTTTATTTTTCTCACTTTTTCTTCTTCCTGTCTTTTCTAAATCCTAATGCTGTGGGTGTTTAGCTGACTATCACTATTTGTAGAGCAAAGATCTTCACTGAACTGTCACAGTCAAGCCCAAGTCCATTTTATGACTTGAGCCAATGGACACAAAATTCTTTGGCAGCAGTTGACCTGTGAGACCTGGAGCATGCCGTCTGCCTCCTGACTGTATGCCCGGACCCCTGTGCTCCCGCAGGAGGAAACCTGGAGTCATGGACCCAGGGCTGAGACTGGTAGGAGAGGGCACCTTAGGGAGCACCTCCACCCATCTCACACATAGCCAGTGAGGTGTCCAAGCAGCATGAGTGGCTCCAGCTCTGGAGTCACCAAGTCCCTTCTTCCCATCCACTGAAGGACAGTACATGCCTGGACTCAAACTGCCTCTTGAGTCTTCTTATCCAGAGGGCTTTGCAGAGACGGAGAGAGAGGAGAAGAAAGGAAGATAGAAACAAGAGGATACAGGAGTTTGTGGCAGAACTGGCTTTATGCAGCTGTGCCCATCATAGGTAATTCCAGTCCCAATGAGAATTTGTAATTTAACTATACATATTATTACTTGTTCCCCATGTTCTACCACAACGTATGGAAAACGAATAATAAGATGAATATGAAAACATATATTAACATTTTTTCTATATTGCTTTGATTTTGATAATTGACTCCTTTTAACTTTTGTTTGATTCATACTTTAGAGAGTTTTTCATCAGTAAACTGTCTATAACATAACATAAGTTCTTCAGATAGCATGGTATTTTATCAAGCTATTATGGTCACTATTTTGATGATGAATTAGTATCTTGAAAGGGTAAAAACTATTTTTATTCTGAAAATTTCAAGAAGCCATATTTTTGCTTCATTAAAATATGCTGCAGATATGTTTATTTATCAAGATTTGCTTAAAACTTTAACTTTTTAAATGATGATATGTGTTCTTTGACTAAATATTTTTAACAAACATGTCCAGATTTCAGTAAACATACGAGCTTTCATTTAAACATACTCCCTGTTCTAGGTTCTCTTTTAAAATATCATCTTGTTTTATGAAACCATTTTCATTACAATTACATAAAAATATATTTTAGACAGGTCCCATGTTGTCTGACCTGTAAATCACAAAAAGGAAATCCCTGTGGATTATTATTATTTTAAATATTTTCTTATTCAGTGATTTCCAATTATACATTACAAAATATTCTCTCTGGAGAGCAAGACAGTATGGTGTCTTTTTGACATTATTTGGAAAATCATCCATGGTTAGACTTGTATTCAATTAACATTTATTTTCATTTACAATAAGAAATTATGTAGGGAATTCTTAATGAAATATTCAGGAATGTTTTTCTCTTTGGTCACATGATTTTCTGAGACTACTTAAAAGTTGTTTCACCAAAAAAAAAAAAAAAAAAAAAT